>JAMPIV010018058.1:1031516-1199016 GCA_024509875.1 Oreohelix idahoensis | reverse complement strand
TATTTTTATATTCGGAATGTGTTCAGATTGGGATATAAACCAGATATTGCATATTTTCCCGGACTATGTTTTGTTGGCAAAAAAAATGTTTGTTAGGTTTATGAGGAACTTGGGTTTTTTTATTATTAACCCGTACAAATATTGTTTGTTTTTTATTAACAGATTAGTCGTAGAGGTGGGGAAAACATTGGTGGCCAATTGGATTTTATCAAGCTTTTTACGTTAATGATTATTTTTGTACCAAACCCCGATTTTATTATAAGAAATGTTTATTTTTCCAGTTTAAAATGAGGTTTCTCGTGGAAATTATACATTTGTGTAGATTTAACCAGCCGATAATTGCCATTCGCTGACCCGTGTCCAATCTTCAGCAAATGAGTTTGATACCGTTAACCCCCAGTTATGCTCAACCAACTGAAGGATGATGATTTGGAACCTAAACCAATTTCTTCATCCGCTCCTTCCCTGTTAAACCCCCCCCCAAAATAAAGGGAATTCCCGATCTCAACCCGTCGTAGATTTTTTCGATAGGAGGAATTAAAGACTAGGTTTTCCTGGTCCCTTCTGAATAGGTTTGAATAGGTGATAGACTCAGTGAGAGTTAGTGAAAGGTAATAGAATTTCCACACACGTGAGATGATAGATTTTGATATAGTGGCTGTCTCTGAAAGCGAAAAGAATTCTTCTCTCTCTCTCACCTATCTTCTACAACAGTTGTTACAGCGTCAGACAGACTACACCAATATACATATTACGTATATTTCTATCACTCACAGGCACGCACATACACGTGACGACAGGTAAACACACAGACGTGGGAAAACTATAACAATGATATATATATTATCTAGAACGAGCTGACCAAACACTATTATTAAGTTCAAGAGCGATTTTAATATCAGGAAAAAATCGGCTCACAACATCAAAGAAAGTACATCAAGGAGAAATACATATACACATAGTCATAAAAATTTAAGGAAATGTTGCAAGGATGATAGCCCCCTTATAGTGTTAACTCTAGGTTTAGCCCAGCCCCGTTAAGAGAACAGATGATGGCGCCAGAGTCACAGATACATAGGGTTTGATTCTAAGAGTTTTCGTTGTTTTATCTCGTAATTATATGCACAGAGTTTGAAAAAAAAAAATCTGATTTAACCTAAGACAAAAAACACAAGAACTCTAGCCTTAGCAACAAATTATGCAGATTAAAAAAAAAAAATAGGACAGCAACAGGGTGTCAAAGATATAATAGTGAAAATTATCACTCAAACCAGTGTACACTCATTCATTCCGCCATGGCCTCTCATACATGTACTCACGACTTTGCTCGCTGCCTCTTGGAACACACTGATTTTAGATTTTTCACACAGACTCAAAAAAATGCAGTCTTCTGCCAAGAAGTCCCCAGTTCCAAAAGACGTATTTAACTCGGAGTCTCCGGGAACGACTACTTGGGTGTGCAAATTTGTTCAAATGTCTGATTAAGTCACCTAAAATTATTCCAGGCGCGGGAGTTAGCAGAGCACAGTGTCAATAGCGTAGGTTTCTAGAAATGATGAATGTCAGGTCGGTGCCTTCCCTCAGTATAGGATTCACTTTAGTCACACCACAGATTTGTCCACAAAAAATATATATATATATATATAGTCGGGAAATGTTAGTTAATACTTGAAGTATTTCGCGCCACCAGGCAGAAAGATTACGTAGAGTTTTCTAGAAGAAATTAAGATCTGGCTCCAAGGTCCAGTATTTATCATTACAGTCTTTGAAAACCCGTTATTGGGATATAGTATTTCTGGCTAACTCGGGTTGCATATGCACTGTTTAGACCAGTGGTACTTAAGAAACCCACGTGGTTCAAAATAAGGACTGTCTATTTCTTCACAAGTATGGAAACTACTACTAGGTGCTGGTAAAGTTAGGGTCACCCCAAAACTTTCACTGTGTGGAGGAAAAATAACACATATAATATAATAAACAGAATCTGTACTGGTTATAACTTACATTTAAACTTGCAAGCAGAGAGCTTTGCTTATCATTTAAACTTCCCGTGACGTAAGTTATATTTAAAAAATCAGCAATCCTCATGAATTAGGAACACGTGCGTATTCCGTCACCATTCATGAGGCTCGATTCTAGAGTTTATACGTTAGTTTAGAAAAATACACTCGACTGAGTATTAGCGGTTAAATTAAATTCATAAATAGCTACAATTGCCGTTATAAGCTAGAAATTTTAATTTTATTCTGCTTTCCACTGAATGCTTCCCTAGAAAATATAATAGCCTACCACTTTATTTCTCTTCTGCGCTAAAGAAATAGATTAAAATGAATTAAGCGATTTAACACTTTAACACTCACAAAATCTATATATCTATCATATTAATTACCTCAACCACAGAATTACAGGTAGTCGCACAACTTAAGAATAAAAATGCTGAAAATATTTCTGGAAGTCTAGAAGTTCGACAAATTGCCGAAACAAACTGAGATCTTCGCTAACAGCTATTCTGTTTACGAGCAACCTATCTACTGTGAGTCTATGAGCGAGAATGAAATTAAAGTTTCAAACTTGGCCAATATCTTTAAAATCGGACACAGGATCCTAATCTTATTTCGCCAAGCGAAATAGTCTCCCCTGTCCGTATAACACCTTCGTCCGCTTATCGCGTGACGTAACAGCCATCAGTGGCCGAGGGCTTGCATGAGTTGCAAATCTCAGACCACCGTCTGCAGTGCGGAGTGGATTTTTCACGCTAAGCCGGGTTTTTTCCTGACGAAAAACCTCATGCGTTTACTGAAATGCAGACTCTCTGTCTACTTTCCATGTCCCTCGGGTGAATTTTCACGCCCCAGGCCAGAGACCCTCAGACGAATGTCTAGCGAATGCTGTAAATTCACGCCTATCGTCCGACCAGCGCGACTGACATGTACGCAATACCACCCAGGTGCGATTCTCAGTTTTAGAGAAAGGAAAACAGGTAAAGTTTGCGAATTATATGAAAATAATATTCGCAAAACGAATGGATGAAAAATATACAGGAAAAAAAAAGAAATACAGAGATAATAAAAGAGAGAATTCGGGTGAAAGAATAGGAAGAAGATGTAGGAAATTAAATGAATATAAACCCTACGTGACAGAGCCTCCCCCCTTTAAGATATGGAAGCACTCCATGTCTACGTTATGGAGTTTAATTTCCTATAACCGTAGCTTCGGGGTGTCTGTCTTCTTCCCTCTCCTCTTCCCCCTCCATCTCTGTCCAATTCCTACTCAAGTCCACTCCTCAAAGTTTCCTTCCCCTGGAATGTCTCATATGCGCGCTTGAAAGAGCGTCGCCGCTTCTGACATTTTTGAAAGATTTCCTGTGATAGCGGTGGAATATCCCTGCCACTATCGTCATCTTCGTCAGTTTTGGCGATCGTCAGGAGATGGTCGGAGGTTGGCACTGGTTTTTCCAAGTATCTCTTTAAGAGATTTAAATGGAAAACCTTCTCCTTTCCTTCAATAGAGATCTGGTAGTTAGCCTTAGAAATCTTTTTCAGGACGGTAAACGGCCCTTGCCATCCGATCTTCAGTTGGTTGTTCTCGGTAGGGAGCAACACCAAAACTTTCTCTCCTGCTTCCAGTTCTCTCTCTTCCGCGACTTTCCTGTATCGGTTAGCGTGCTTGGTGCGTGCTCGCTTAAAGTTAGTCGTTGCTAGGTCCCACCCTAGTTTCAAACGTTCCTTTAAAACCGACACATATTTACTGGCTGAGACAACTGTCTCATCAGCCTTCTCGTCTGTCAGAGACTGAAGTAAGGCTTCAAGCGGGCCCTTAATGGGTCTGCCGAATAAGAGTGTAGCTGGCGGAAATCCTGTGGAAGTATGAGGAGATTCTCTGTAGCCAAATAATGCTGCAGGAATACAGAGATCCCAATCTTCAGGTTTCACTTGTGCCAGCTTACTTAGCATCATGGTGAGGTTTCCATTAGCACGTTCCACGAGCCCATTTCCGGCCGGAGTATATGGCTTAGTGTGGATGTGCTGGGTCCTCAAGATCTTAACGATCTCATCCATCAACAGGTTTCGGTATGGAGATCCATTATCCGTCAACACTTGCTGAGGGAATCCCAACCGAGTGAAAATCTGCACGAGGGCTTCTGCGACATGCTTGGCATCTGCGCATGTTAGCGGGATAGCTTCTGCCCATAAAGTGCATGTATCGACTAAGGTCAGGATGAACCTGTTCCTTCTTTTAGTCCTTTCGAAAGGCCCTAAAATGTCGATCACAACCCGTTCGAATGGTGTTCCCATTATTGGCATTTCACCCATGTGGACTGGGGGTGTCCGTTGCTTGGGTGGTACACGTTGGCACTGGGCACAGGATTTGACGTACCTGATAATATCAGTATTTACTCCTGGCCACCAATAATGAGTGGTTATACGTTGGTTTGTGGCGTTCTGTCCCATATGTCCGCTAAAGGGAAGAGAGTGCCCCATTTCTAGGATTTGGCTTCTGTACTGTTTCGGTACTAGGAGCTGGTTGTAACCTTGGTCAGGCTTGCCCGTTCTCCGATAAAGTACGCCATCCTCAGAAAAAATGTCCCCGTGCTGTTTGGGTTCCTTCGCCATGGGCAGTTTCCTAAAGCAGGGTGCCAAGTAGGGTCCTTGTATTGCGCTTCTTTAAGTTCCATAGGTAACAAATTTGGCGCAGGCTCCCGTTCCTTCTTGGTTTGCCCTCTTGTAGTTACTGCTGCCACAATCGGCTCTTCCGGTTTCCCAATACACACGTATCTCCCGCCAAGTATGACTGGGTAGATGGGATCATCCATAACAGCTGCTTTGATCACACCTCTGACAAAGTCAGAGTGTATCTCCACCAATGCGATGGGAAGCGCTGTAGGTGCATCACTCTTACGAACTCCACAAAGTTTGACGGTCTCTCCTGTCTCTTGACCGGGTTTAACCAGCTTTCTGGCAACAATGCAATCATAAGAAAGCCCCGTGTCAAATAAGCAAGAAGTTTGAGAACCGTTCAAAGTAACAGTACCTCGCGTTGAGGGTCTATCCCCAACAGGTTGGGAATCACTGTCAATAATTCCGCCTTGCGAGACTGTCAATAAGCATCCGATGCGTTTTGGCTCGGTGTGCTCGGTCTGATCATATGTCCCGTGCTCAGGGGTTCTCCCTTTGCCACCTTGTCCTTTCTGGCTGCGCTGCCATGTAGGGCGGTCGGGTTGATCAGACTGTTTGGGGTGGTTGGGGTACTTGTTCTTGTAGAACTTGGATTTTTCAGGAGGGGGGTTTTGAGGTCCAGTTTCTCTGTGGTTGTTTTGGTTAGAAGCCTGAGAAGATTGCTCTAGGTTATGTTTTCGAAAATGCTCCTCTGTCGGTTTCCGCTTTGTGGCCGGTAGTTCAGCCAGCGCATTGTGATAACGCTCAGACTTTTCCAAAATGTCTTCAAGTTTTTCTGCCCCCCTGCTCAGCGAGAAATCTCCGGGTATCAGCAGACAAAGTGTTCTTTATTTGTTCAGTTAGAACAAGTTCCTCAAGACCTTCATAGGTAGAGGGGAGCTGCGAAAGCTCAAGGCACTTTGTTAGATATCCCTTAAGACGAGATGAGAACTGGTGAAAAGTTTCAGAATTCTCTTTCCGGCTGTTGCGAAAACAGTTGCAAAAACTTGCGAGCGTTCATTTCAAAGCGCTCCAGTAACGCTTTCTTCAACACATCGTAGTCGTCTTGTTGGCTACTTTCCAGCTTAGAAATAAACATCATAAGCAGAACCTTTTAGGGCCTGGGAAAGTTTCATATTCCAACGCGACCTCTCTAACCCGTACAGAGTTGCAATTTTCTCAAATTTTTCTAACCATGTGTCAATCTTCTCATTTGGACAAGGAAAAGATTCTAGAGTGAAAGACATAGCAGTGAGATGAGTAGATTGAGTGTTAGAAGGATCAGTTAAGGAAGAATGAGGAGAAGACTCTCCATTGCTGGAGGTAGAGGCAGCGCCACGACTTTGGAACTCTAGGGTTTTAAGCGCCAACTCGTGCTGTCTCTGTTTCTCTCTTTCCTCATGCTGTCTCTCCTCTCTCTCCTTCTCATGCTGTCTCTCCTTCTCTTTTTCCCTCTCCCTGCGGATTTCCATTTCCTCGTCCATCCTCTTCTGCTGTAATAGCCGGTCTTCCGCTTCTTTCCTCCTAGCTTCTTCTTCTTTCCTCTCCACATCGTATCTCTCAAGTTCGTTTCTGACAAATGCTTTCGCTTCCTCTCCTTCCAGTCCCTCCTCTCTCGCTTCGTCCCTGAGGAGTTGTCTAAGCTTTGCCCTCTCGGCCATATTTTGTCAGTAACTGAGACTGTTGGAGAAAGAAAATAGGAAAAAAAGAATAACCTGGTTCCTACCACTTACGAGAAAAAAATTTCCAAAAATTCAAAAGATGATATCCTTAACCCTGGGATACCTCCTCCAAAATAAAATCTAACTATCGCTGCTATTGTTATCTAAAGAAGCACATAAAGCACTCATTGAATGGGAAGCTGTTGGACCCAGAATAATAACAGCTACTTTCAAAACAGCTAAAAAGAAAATTCATGTAAATGTCATCCAATGTTATACACCAACTAATGACAAAGAAGAGTCTGTGAAAGAAGCATTTTATACTAAACTACAGGAAATTATGGATAAAGTAAAAAGAAGAGACATCACAATTTTAATGGGTGACATGAATGCAAAGATAGGTACAGTCAACACCGGATTTGAAGAAGTCATGGGAAAACATGGGCTAGGAGTAATGAATGAAAATGGAGAACTATTCGCAAACTTCTGTGCTTCAAATCAACTGGCTATAGGAGGAAGCATGTTTCCACATAAGAGAATACACAAGGCAACATGGATATCACCAGATCATAGAACAGAAAATCAGATTGATCATATATGCATAAACAAGAAGTTTAGATCATCATTGCAGGATGTAAAGGTATATAGAGGAGCAGATGTGGCATCAGATCACCATCTTCTGATAGCCAAAATAAAAATGAAACTCAAGAGATATGCAACAATGCAAAATTATAGACAACAGTATAATGTAGGACAGCTAAGAAATCAAGAAACAAGAGACAAATTTGCGGTCACAGTATCCAACAAATTCCAAGTGCTCCAACAGCTGGAAGATGTAGAGTATACAGAAGACTATTGGCAGCAGGTCAAAACTGTATGGAAGGAGACATGTGAAGAAATACTGGGGAAAAGGGAAAGACAACAAAAAGCATGGATAACAACAGAAACCATCAATAAGATAAAAGACAGAAAAAACAAGAAAGCAGAGTTAAACACAAGCAAAACCAGAAGTTCCAAAGCCAAGGCTCAAGAAGTGTACACAGAAGCAAACAAAGAAGTAAAAAGAAGTATCAAAAGAGACAAGAGGAAGTATATTGAGGAGTTGGCAAGAGAGGCAGAAGATGCTGCAGCCAAAGGAAATATGAGAGAACTGTATAGCAGCACAAAGAAGCTAACAGGGAAATACAAGCAAAAGGTTTAAGTTGCCTCATAAAAGACAAGAATGGGAAACTGCTCAGCAATATACAAGAGCAAATGAAGAGGTGGACAGAATATTTTTGGGGACCTTCTCATAGACCAGCTCCACAAAACCCGCCGGACATCCAGCCAGCAGAAGAAGAGCTACAAATTAACGGTGAAAGACCAACGAAGGAAGAAATAAAGAAAGCCATAAAGCTTCTAAGAGATGGAAAAGCGTCTGGACCTGATGGCATTCCAAGAGAGGCCATCAAAGCAGATATCGACACGGCTACAGAGATGAGCTATAAATTACTTGGTAAAGGCGGGGAAGAGGAAGAGATACCAGCAGAATGGAAGGAAGGATATCTGGTTAAGTTTCCTAAGAAGGGAAATTTACAAAGAGTGCAAACAAATTATAGAGGAATAATGTTACTATCAGTGCCAGGAAAAGTATTAAACAGGATTATCCTTGAGAGATTAAAAGAGTCCATAGACAAGAAACTGAGAGATGAACAAGCAGGTTTTCGACAAAACAGATCATGTACAGACCAGATAGCCACTTTGAGAATAATAGTTGAACAAAGTCTGGAATGGAATTCACCACTATACATCGGATTTGTGGATTACGAAAAGGCATTTGACAGTGTAGACAGAGAATCACTTTGGAAATTGTTGAGGCATTATGGAGTTCCCCTGAAGATCATTAATTTAATAAAGAAAACATATGAAGACATGACATGCAGAGTTCTTCACGAAGGACAGCTTACAGAACCGTTTGGGATAAGAACAGGAGTGCGACAGGGATGCCTCTTGTCTCCATTTCTTTTCTTGCTGGCAATAGATTGGGTTATGAGATCATCGGCAACACACAACAGAAATGGAATCCAGTGGACTCTGACTAAGCAGTTGGATGATCTGGATTTTGCTGATGACTTGGCTCTTCTGTCCCATAGCCGTAATCAGATGCAGGACAAATTGAAAACACTTGATGAGAGGTCACAGCAATTGGGTCTGAAAATACACAGGGAAAAGACAAAAATAATGCGAATAAATGCAGGTAATGATAACAGGGTTGAACTTGAAGAAACACCAATACAAGATGTAGAATCATACACATATCTTGGCAGTAATATAGACAAAGTTGGAGGGACAGACAGCGATATCAAAATAAGAATACAAAAGGCAAGAGGAGCTTTCATTGCATTGGGAAGTATATGGAGATCAAGAGAAATAGGATCCAACACGAAAATAAGAATCTTCAACTCAAATGTGAAGTCAGTCCTATTGTATGGCTCAGAGACATGGAGAACAACAAAGACAACAACCAAAAAGCTACAGACTTTCATAAATGGGTGCTTGCGTAGAATAGAGGATTTAAAATGGTATGACAAGGTTACCAACGTGGAACTGATGACAAGAACTAGACAAGTGCCAGTGGAACAAGAAATCAGAAGAAGACGATGGCGATGGATAGGACACACACTGAGGAAACCTGTTGATAGCATTACAAGGCAGTCCTTGTTCTGGAACCCCCAGGGCAAGAGAGGCAGAGGAAAATGGAAAACAGAGGTGAAAATATGAGAAGAAACAAAAGAAAAATTGAGATGAAACAGGAGGACTTGGCATGTGTTTGTTGAAGGCCTATGCTCCTGTGGGAGTGGAGGGTTATGAATGAATCGCTGCTATTATCGGCAATAAAGCACTTAATGCAAAACACGACTACGCCAACTAAATGGTAGTTAGGATTAATCCCTGAAAAATAAGTTGCTACAGTGGAAAACACAATGATTATAGCAAAAATTAAAGAGAAAAATAATCCCTTAATTTTTAAATCCACTATAAGTTTACCCCTGAGACAGTTAGGGTGAGGGAGGCAATTAATCTGGACGGATAGTCCGAAACGCACTCCTTAACTTTAGTTCAAAACCTTCCTGCTTCAGAACCCTTGTGAATGTTATAACACTCACAAAACTTTACCAGCGTTTAGTATTACAACCAACATTAATTAACATTTATTCCGACAAAATCAACCTGTAATTCACCAAATGTATATTATTCGTAATGCTGTGGAAAAAAAACTTATCAGTTTGTGTGGTCAGCACGCTCGTAATCAGATCGTTAGTCTAGGGGATAAATTATTTAAAGATATAACAACTCACAAGACATCACACTCTTACTCTATTACAGAATAAAAATCTTTAAAGACGAGCTGATATTAGTCGTCTCGTCTTCCTATTCTAAGTTCAAAAATCCGTCGGGCGAGACCCCATTTGTCGTATCGCCTTAGGATTTTGGGTTCAATTCCCGGTAACGAGCGACCATTTGTCGTAGATTTTCGATAGGAGAATTAAGACTAGGTTGGGTCCCTTCTGAATAGGTTTGAATAGGTGATAGACTCAGTGAGAGTTAGTGAAAGGTAATAGAATTTCCACACACGTGAGATGATAGATTTTGATATAGTGGCTGTCTCTGAAAGCGAAAAGAATTCTTCTCTCTCTCTCACCTATCTTCTACAACAGTTGTTACAGCGTCAGACAGACTACACCAATATACATATTACGTATATTTCTATCACTCACAGGCACGCACATACACGTGACGACAGGTAAACACACAGACGTGGGAAAACTATAACAATGATATATATATTATCTAGAACGAGCTGACCAAACACTATTATTAAGTTCAAGAGCGATTTTAATATCAGGAAAAAATCGGCTCACAACATCAAAGAAAGTACATCAAGGAGAATACATATACACATAGTCATAAAAATTCAAGGAAATGTTGCAAGGATGATAGCCCCCTTATAGTGTTAACTCTAGGTTTAGCCCAGCCCCGTTAAGAGAACAGATGATGGCGCCAGAGTCACAGATACATAGGGTTTGATTCTAAGAGTTTTCGTTGTTTTATCTCGTAATTATATGCACAGAGTTTGAAAAAAAAAAATCTGATTTAACCTAAGACAAAAACACAAGCACTCTAGCCTTAGCAACAAATTATGCAGATTGAAAAAAAAATTAGGACAGCAACAGGGTGTCAAAGATATAATAGTGAAAATATCACTCAAACCAGCGTACACTCATTCATTCCGCCATGGCCTCTCATACATGTACTCACGACTTGGCTCGCTGCCTCTTGGAACACACTGATTTTAGATCTTCACACAGACTCAAAAAAATGCAGTCTTCTGCCAAGAAGTCCCCAGTTCCAAAAGACGTATTTAACTTGGAGTCTCCGGGAACGACTACTTGGGTGTGCAAATTTGTTCAAATGTCTGATTAAGTCACCTAAAATTATTCCAGGCGCGGGAGTTAGCAGAGCACAGTGTCAATAGCGTAGGTTTCTAGAAATGATGAATGTCAGGTCGGTGCCTTCCCTCAGTATAGGATTCACTTTAGTCACACCACAGATTTGTCCACAAAAAATATATATATATATATATATAGTCGGGAAATGTTAGTTAATACTTGAAGTATTTCGCGCCACCAGGCAGAAAGATTACGTAGAGTTTTCTAGAAGAAATTAAGATCTGGCTCCAAGGTCCAGTATTTATCATTACAGTCTTTGAAAACCCGTTATTGGGATATAGTATTTCTGGCTAACTCGGGTTGCATATGCACTGTTAGACCAGTGGTACTTAAGAAACCCACGTGGTTCAAAATAAGGACTGTCTATTTCTTCACAAGTATGGAAACTACTACTAGGTGCTGGTAAAGTTAGGGTCACCCCAAAACTTTCACTGTGTGGAGGAAAAATAACACATATAATATAATAAACAGAATCTGTACTGGTTATAACTTACATTTAAACTTGCAAGCAGAGAGCTTTGCTTATCATTTAAACTTCCCGTGACGTAAGTTATATTTAAAAATCAGCAATCCTCATGAATTAGGAACACGTGCGTATTCCGTCACCATTCATGAGGCTCGATTCTAGAGTTTATACGTTAGTTTAGAAAAATACACTCGACTGAGTATTAGCGGTTAAATTAAAATTCATAAATAGCTACAATTGCCGTTATAAGCTAGAAATTTTAATTTTATTCTGCTTTCCACTGAATGCTTCCCTAGAAAATATAATAGCCTACCACTTTATTTCTCTTCTGCGCTAAAGAAATAGATTAAAATGAATTAAGCGATTTAAACACTTTAACACTCACAAAATCTATATATCTATCATATTAATTACCTCAACCACAGAATTACAGGTAGTCGCACAACTTAAGAATAAAAATGCTGAAAATATTTCTGGAAGTCTAGAAGTTCGACAAATTGCCGAAACAAACTGAGATCTTCGCTAACAGCTATTCTGTTTACGAGCAACCTATCTACTGTGAGTCTATGAGCGAGAATGAAATTAAAGTTTCAAACTCGGGCCAATATCTTAAAATCAGACAAAGGGCCCAAACTTATTTCGCCAAGCGAAATTATCTCCCCTGTCCGTATAACACCTTCGTCCGCTTATCGCGTGACGTAACAGCCATCAGTGGCCGAGGGCTTGCATGAGTTGCAAATCTCAGACCACCGTCTGCAGTGCGGAGTGGATTTTCACGCTAAGCCGGGTTTTTCCTGACGAAAAACCTCATGCGTTTACTGAAATGCAGACTCTCTGTTTACTTTCCATGTCCCTCGGGTGAATTTTCACGCCCCAGGCCAGAGACCCTCAGACGAATGTCTAGCGAATGCTGTAAATTCACGCCTATCGTCCGACCAGCGCGACTGACATGTACGCAATACCACCCAGGTGCGATTCTCAGTTTAAGAGAAAGGAAAACAGGTAAAGTTTGCGAATTATATGAAAATAATATTCGCAAAACGAATGGATGAAAAATATACAGGAAAAAAAAAGAAATACAGAGATAATAAAAGAGAGAATTTCGGGTGAAAGAATAGGAAGAAGATGTAGGAAATTAAATGAATATAAACCCTACGTGACAGACAGAATGAATTAAAGGATGGCACAGGAAAATGTGACGATCGCGGTTATTTCGTCACAGGAAGGCAAAGGCAGACAGGAAGGAAACTGGTCATCCCACCTCATAAAGCTAGGCCTAATGTAGTCAAGTCTCTAACATTTCACTCCCCTACGGCAGAATCAACTATGGGACTTCCTTTACCTTTAGCACCGTCAGAAGTAAGTTATCTGCCGTTGACACTTTATGCACATTCGAAACGACTTATTTGTATCTTCCTTCTTCTTCATACACTCTCAGACGTCTAAGGGAATATTTTCAAAGGAAGCAATGGTTAGTTTCAGGTTACTTGCATTTCCATAGAGTTTTTTCAAACATGGGGCTGATCGCGGCCATATGTGCTTTCTATGTTCCTCATATGTTGGGCATCTTTGAAGCAGATGTTCAGCAGTCATTTTATCAGTGCCACATTTACACTAATGGGTAATTCCTATCTTTAGCTTGTTGAATAGATGGTATCTCAATCTGTTGTGGTCTGTGCGGAGTCTGAAGATGACCACTTGTTCTTTTCTGTTGAGCTGGTTGTATGCAACATTTTGTGTGTGACCTGGATTCATATTACCTGAATTTATAACTGTATATTTACCTAATTTCGAAGCGACTTATTTGTTTCCGACACTTCAGAAGTAAGTTTGGTTTGGTTTTCAGGACTATCTTCTTTGCACACGGATAACTCCATCAGTGCTCCGATCTCCTCCCTTAGATCACACAAGGAGGATCTCATCACAGTGCACGAACTCCGTTGCACCGGCGAGAATCCCAATGTGTGTATATAGGAATCACACATCTTATAAATATTTTTGTGGTGGGTATGCTTCTAATTTTTAAATTTTGCCAGGGCAGCGGCCCGAAAGGCCTACTCTTTACGATTTCCAACTGCCGTGTGATTTTTAACTTGCGCAACTTGCACACGGGACCTCCTATTTTTTTCACCCTTATCCGAGAAGGCTAGGTATCAGATCTCACTACCCAGGAGACCAGGGGGAGTATGACATTTTAGGACCACTGGTTCTGAAGAAAAAAAAAATGTCCATAAATTATATTCCCTCAACTGGGAATCGAACCGGGTACCTCTAGAATTCCAGACGGACCCATTACCTCTTAGCCACTCTGACCCCCAGAAGTAAGTTGTCTGTACATACGTGATTCCTCTGTTGACAGGATATTAGCTGTTCTGATATGTTTGCTCTAACAAGTCAGTTTTCTGTTAAAAATAGCGCCACTTCTCTTGCGTGTCATTAAAATTAATGCCCCTTTTGTCCTGGCATCACGACAGAGTAATCACCCCTGAACAGATGTGACCGGGTCACTATTGATTTTAATGGTTTCTTGTTGTCCTAGAACCCCCATTTGTTTACGTCGCGTTCAGATAACTTCGATGCCTTATTTATACTTCCTGCTTCCGTTTATGAAAGCCGGTAATATACATATACACAGGTACACAGAGAAAAGATAAAGGTTATGAGAATACATTCTGCCCAGGATAGCCATATTACACTTGAAGAGATATCCTTACGTGATGTGGAATCTTACATGTATCTTCTTCGTCTTTCTTTCTGTGGTCCTTAGCCGCTGACTGACAAAGCAATCAGTGACCCTCGCGCCTGGTGGTGTCTTGTAGGGCCGCAACAAACTGTCTCCACTTTGCTCAGTCGACAGCCATCTTTCGTATGGTGCCCCAGCTCTAGTTCATGCTTAGCATCTCTGACTCCACAGTTCTCCGCCAGTTGGCGTTTGGCTGTCATTGCTTTAGCTTTCCTTCTTGAGTTCTTGTCATGGTCTGTTCTGGTGATGGTGTCATGGTCTGTTCTGGTGATGGTGTCATGGTCTGTTCTGGTGATGGTGTCATGGTTTATTCTGGTGATGGTGTCATGGTTTATTCTGGTGATGGTGTCATGGTCTATTCTGGTGATGGTGTCATGGTCTGTTCTGGTGATGGTGTCATGGTCTGTTCTGGAGATGGTGTCATGGTTTATTCTGGTGATGTTGTCGTGGTTTATTCTGGTGATGGTGTCATGGTCTGTTCTGGTGATGGTGTCATGGTCTGTTCTAGTGATGGTGTCATGGTCTGTTCTGAGGATGTTTGTACTGTACAGGGAGGATTTCCAGACGTTGTTTAGGTTGGCGAAGGCAATTCTGGCTTTATTCAATCAGCTACTGATGTCTTTGCTTGTTCCACCATCTGATGTTACTATGCTTCCTAAGTATGTAAATGTGTTTATATTTTCTAGCTCTTAGTCCCTTACTTTTATGGGTGCAGGATTTCTTACATTGAGTGTCATGACTTTTGTCTTCTTGAGATTAATGTTTAGTCCCACCTGTTGGCTATTTTTATTCAGTCTATCTGTTTTTTTAATGAATGTGTTAATGTGAGTGTGCGAACAGTGCAATGTCATCTGCGTATTCTAAATCCTCCAGTGTAGAGAATGCTGTCCATCTTATTCCTCTAGGTGCAGAGCCACTGCTTTCTGGCGCATCATCTAGTCTTTGACAGTTAAAAACAGAGTGGTTGATAAGGGGCATCCCTACTGCACTTCTGTTTTCACCTCAGAAGCTAGGTTTAGCATGACAAACACTGCATGTGAAATTAGCTTAGTTACATTTGGGCACCCTTATACTGTAGATCACATTTCTTAATATGTGGTCCACGGATCTCTAGGGAGTCTATGAATGGATTCTAGAAAGTTTGGGTAGAAAACCTAAAAATTTTCATTAAATTGTCACAATACTTTTTTCTGAGGAAATTATCATTGATTTTTGCATATATTCTTTTTTTCCACAGATTGTTTTTTTTAATTGTTTTTATTATCTCTGTAAGCTTAACGATTTTTCTTTGTAATAAAATGAATTATTTGTATGCAAGTGTTTTAATTAAGCGTTTGTTTACTTTTTTTAAATTAAAGAAGCAATCTGAAATTGTCACCGTCCAATCAAAATGGTCAGTATCCTTCCACGGACATTCAAAGTAGTCCGTAGCCTTCCCCGTTCAATTAAAGTGGCCCGTAGCCTTCCCTGGACAATCAAAGGGGTCCTTGACACAAGAAGGGTTAAGAACCACTGCTGTATATGCCATTGAAGAGTCATCTTGATTAATAGTATATTCTTACCAACTCTTTGCTATGAGTGTCAAATATTATCCCTGACCAAACGTAGAAGAGGAAATGCATTCCATATGAGATGAGTACTTAATGAAACCCATTCAGTTACCTGATGAGACAGAATGAGAAATTAATGACATCAGAAAAAAATTGTAGGAACTACATCCTACATTAAGTATGTAGAGAGACAGAAAATAAAGTGGTTTGGCCAACTCATGAGAATGGAACTTGATAAATTACCACTACCCTTCTACAACAGTAGAATATATGGCTTCAGAGCACGGGGAAGACCACATACATTCTACAACAAGGGCTCACACTTGGCTTAAGACCACAAGCTTCAGCTCCCCACTACCATTTATAGCAACAGTAGACCAAAAGAAGAAAGAAGGTTTGGAAGAGAGAGCGCCAGGCTATCCTATCGGCTGTCTTCCTCCTGGCCTGGTTCCATTCTAGTCCTCGGTCCTTTAAAGATTGTCTAATGTTGTCCTCCCAGCGGACTCTGGGTCGACCTGGGGGTCTGGATCCCTGGCTCTTTGTTTCCCATGCTTGTCGTGGTAGCCGATCTTCTCCCATTCTGCAGACATGGCCAAACCATCTTAGTTGGGACTGTTCTAATTAGGTCTCCAGGGATTGTGTTTTTAGGCCTTGACGTACCGTCTGGTTGCGGACCATATCTCTTCTTGTTACTTCAACCACCTTCCTCAGATACCTCATTTCTGAGGTTTGGAGCTGGCTTTTGTAGCTTGTAGTCATTGCCCATTACTCGTATCCATACGTCAGAGAAGCTTTTAATATTATTATTTATTATCTGGCATTTCCTGACTTTAACCATCGGGTTTGTTTATTAGCAAATGCAAAGTACATACGGGTCTCGGTTTACGTCGCAATTAGGTTCCTGGGGGAACAGTCGTAAAGTAAATGTGCGCTAAACGAATTTTGGTCTACTACAGACGTACTGAATGTATCTTCTGTGACAACGGCGATAACGGAATACGAGAAAGGATTGTATTCAATGGGGAACATCATATTTTCCACATTATCAGAACGAGCACTCTGCCAACACGGCCATTTATTTTTACGCTGTGAATTGCGGAACGCCTCTGGGATTAGGCGAACAACCCATTACTTGCCGCAAAAGATTTATTTTCTCCACTTTTTTGTTTTTGTTTTTTTGTGTGGATGCCATTAAACAGGCCCTCAGCCTTCTCATCAATAACAGCCTGCGTGTGAGGAATGTTTCATTGATTTAAATCTTCTACACATAATGCAAATAATTGCTCAGTTCGTTCCTTGGTGAAACTGCTGGAATAGATAGCTTTAGCTCGTAGATGCATGATTTTGTTTTTCTTCCTGGATCTCTGTTTTTTTATTTTTCCAAACTGTCTTCATTGTGCGCAGAATACCTGGTTCAACTCCGTGTGGGTTGATTCAAAAGTCACTCCCTGTTTTTAAGTTTTTATATCCTTAGTAGTATGTATTGGATATGCTCGAAATAAATGTTAAAGTAAGGGGCTATAGCAACCATGTGTAATACTTAAAAAAAATAAAAATAAAAAATGCCCAATAAACGGACTTTACAATTCTTCTTCTATCACCTTTTAAATCTTCAAGGAGCATAGGCCTTTAACAAACTGATGCCGAGTCTCCTGTGCCGCTCTATCTGCTCAAGGTCTGTCCATGAATTCGTCATCCCCTTCATGTCTATCTCTAGCTCTCTTTACCATATTTTTTTGGGTCTTCCTCTCCCTGGGGATTCCAGGGACTGTCTGATAGTGCTATTACTGGTTTTCTTAATGTGTGTTCTATCCATCTCCAGAATTATTCTTCACATCTCTAGTTCTGCTGAGGCTTGTCTAATTCTTTACAATAGACAGCAAGAAATCTATGCTCGCTATTAAGTCCTCTGTTGAACAAATATGTAAATTAAAAAATAAAATGGTATGAAATCAGTTTTACAAGTTAACGGTACACAGGAAACAAGGGACGTTTCGGGTTTTATCCTCCGTCAGCCACAGTTACGAACAGGTGACAAGAATTACATATAGGTACTACAAAAATATATGATGATGAAGAACACACCAAATGAGCGATACAAGCAGATGGAACAACGGTGCTGAGCGAAACGAGAACAATAATAATGCAAGAAAATAGTAAAAACAGAAAGACATATCGAAACAAGAAAGTAAATAATCAACGAAACGAAGACAGGAATGAACAACACTATAAAAACAAGTAAAAATTCACTTATCTGGATCCAAGAATGAAACACTTAAGATGGCTGTGAAAACAAGCGTCATGCGGAAATGACGTATGAGCGAGTTAGTGACGGCTAAAAAGATACAAAAGGATACGAAACGAACCAAAGCAAAAACAAAGATAGATCAGAAAAACAACAACAGAAGAAATAAGGAAGTATGAAACAGAGAGAAGTCACCAGAATTTATGCAAAATTATGCTGGACATTAAGGCCCTCAGGAGATAAAACGCCCATTTGAAAAATGAGACTATTCTCCAACGAAAAGCGAGTTCAGTCATCACCGACACATGAAAGGAGGGCAGTGACATGAATATCGGAATTACCTGGATGGTCAGGCCTATTGAAATGAAGGGCCACCGGTAAAGGTTTGCCGTGATAGATGTCATTCTTTTGGTGGCCTGGATGTTCTTCTTCCCACGTGCTCCTGTATCTGCGCTTGATAAAACTCTTGACCTCTACATAAGTTATGCTTGTGTCAAGTTGAGGTAGCTTTCCCCCTTCCTTTGTCAATCTGTCAGCTTCTTCATTTCCAGGGATGTTGCAGCGAGAAGGGATCCACTGTATCACAATTCTTTTGAATTGCAGACAGTTTGGAAAGTGTTACTTTTTCTTCTAACATAATGTGACGTATGAAAATCGGGCCTCTCTTTCTTTAATCCCTCAGTCCCCCTTTTCTTTAATTACATCTAAACAACTCGAGTCATTCCCACGATTGCTGGTTTGGTATGCCATAAGTTATCTGGACATTCGCCCTTTTGTTGTCTTCTCTCGCGGAGGTATCTCTTACTGACATTCCCACAGAGAGGCAGACCCCCGGAGATCAGGTTACAATGTCAAGAGCCGAGATCAGCACAGGTGCGTTTGCCAGACCTGGGGACATCGTGGCGATTCAGTATATTTGCGCAGTTTTAGAAAACTCTTTATCAGTCTGGCCCCAGGAATTGGTGATATCTTCTAGCGCGAATCTTGGAGTTTTATATAAAGATAATTCCTTTTAGATTCGTGGAGAGGGTCAATTTTTCCTTGTGTGGCGGTAATCATATATATATTAGAATTTGGAGTGCCTTAACGTGTTAATGTTTTCACTGGGATTTCTGTGTTTATTAAATAAGCATATTAAATAGTTCCAGCTGTAATAAGTAAATTTAATTTCTTGCTATTCCCCCAGTAAGAGACGCTTTAAATTAATTAATATACGCTAGGCGACTGATAATTAGAGATAAATATACTTTTATTCATCATGCGTAATTTTGCGAATTACTAGAGTTTTGTGGGTTTTAAATATAATTTAATACCGAAGTGATCTAGAGGTCTTACCTAACGAGTGTAGAATATAATAATGATATCATTGTTAAAATGTTTGTTTTTTCTACATCTAGGCGATCAACCCTGTGATCTAGCGGTCTGAATAGCTCCAGAAACATTCTTAAAATATTATTGGGTCCTAGATTTGGACCTGTGCGGTTCTCTTGTGGTTTTCTTACAGAGAGAAAGTCCCCACATATAAACATTTTAAAGAATATAAAAATCAGAACTGGACAAGAAATTACCCAGATTGTTCACAGCAAATCTGATTAGTAAACACTGTCCCCTGCCAAGCATGTCGTAGAAAGCGACTAAGGAGGGTTGGGCATGGGGCCGGTTACCCCATCCTGTAAAAAATTTAAACCACAAAAAACTTCAACAAATATGGACAAGTCAAATAAAGAAAATAAAACACAGCCATCCAAGACAGGGGAAGGTCCTCTCGCGGGGAGGCGTATGATGCAACACAGAGAAAGCCGAAAGGAGTCTGTGTTGCTGACTAACCTTCTTTCTTCTAGGAGAACTTCCAGATTTGGCACCTGGAATGTTTGGACATTAAACGAACAAGGGAAAGTGGCGCAAGTGGCAGCAGAAATGAGGGAATACAAAATCGAGGTTTTGGGAATGTGTGAAACAAAGTGGAAGGGGGTAGACAGGAAGAAACTCATCACAGGTGAATTGGTGCTGTCCTCAGGACATGAAGACGAAAGTTCATACCACAGTGAAGGGGTAGCTCTTATGTTATCTAAAGAAGCACAGAAAGCACTCATTGAATGGGAAGCTGTTGGACCCAGAATAATAACAGCTACTTTCAAAACAGCTAAAAAGAAAATTCATGTAAATGTCAGCCAATGTTATGCACCAACTAATGACAAAGAAGAGTCTGTGAAAGAAGCATTTTATACTAAACTACAGGAAATTATGGATAAAGTAAAAAGAAGAGACATCACAATTTTGATGGGTGACATGAATGCAAAGATAGGTACAGTCAACACCGGATTTGAAGAAGTCATGGGAAAACATGGGCTAGGAGTAATGAATGAAAATGGAGAACTATTCGCAAACTTCTGTGCTTCAAATCAACTGGCTATAGGAGGAAGCATGTTTCCACATAAGAGAATACACAAGGCAACATGGATATCACCAGATCATAGAACAGAAAATCAGATTGATCATATATGCATAAACAAGAAGTTTAGATCATCATTGCAGGATGTAAAGGTATACAGAGGAGCAGATGTGGCATCAGATCACCATCTTCTGATAGCCAAAATAAAAATGAAACTCAAGAGATATGCAACAATGCAAAATTATAGACAACAGTATAATGTAGGACAGCTAAGAAATCAAGAAACAAGAGACAAATTTGCGGTCACAGTATCCAACAAATTCCAAGTGCTCCAACAGCTGGAAGATGTAGAGAATACAGAAGACTATTGGCAGCAGGTCAAAACTGTATGGAAGGAGACATGTGAAGAAATACTGGGGAAAAGGGAAAGACAACAAAAAGCATGGATAACAACAGAAACCATCAATAAGATAAAAGACAGAAAAAACAAGAAAGCAGAGTTAAACACAAGCAAAACCAGAAGTTCCAAAGCCAAGGCTCAAGAAGTGTATACAGAAGCAAACAAAGAAGTAAAAAGAAGTATCAAAAGAGACAAGAGGAAGTATATTGAGGAGTTGGCAAGAGAGGCAGAAGATGCTGCAGCCAAAGGAAATATGAGAGAACTGTATAGCAGCACAAAGAAGCTAACAGGGAAATACAAGCAAACAAGTTGCCTCATAAAAGACAAGAATGGGAAACTGCTCAGCAATATACAAGAGCAAATGAAGAGGTGGACAGAATATTTTGGGGACCTTCTCAATAGACCAGCTCCACAAAAACCCGCCGGACATCCAGCCAGCAGAAGAAGAGCTACAAATTAACGGTGAAAGACCAACGAAGGAAGAAATAAAGAAAGCCATAAAGCTTCTAAGAGATGGAAAAGCGTCTGGACCTGATGGCATTCCAGCAGAGGCCATCAAAGCAGATATCGACACGGCTACAGAGATGTTATATAAATTACTTGGTAAAGTCTGGGAAAAGGAAGAGATACCAGCAGAATGGAAGGAAGGATATCTGGTTAAGTTGCCTAAGAAGGGAAATTTACAAGAGTGCACAAATTATAGAGGAATAATGTTACTATCAGTGCCAGGAAAAGTATTAAACAGGATTATCCTTGAGAGATTAAAAGAGTCCATAGACAAGAAACTGAGAGATGAACAAGCAGGTTTTCGACAAAACAGATCATGTACAGACCAGATAGCCACTTTGAGAATAATAGTTGAACAAAGTCTGGAATGGAATTCACCACTATACATCGGATTTGTGGACTACGAAAAGGCATTTGACAGTGTAGACAGAGAATCACTTTGGAAATTGTTGAGGCATTATGGAGTTCCCCTGAAGATCATTAATTTAATAAAGAAAACATATGAAGACATGACATGCAGAGTTCTTCACGAAGGACAGCTTACAGAACCATTTGGGATAAGAACAGGAGTGCGACAGGGATGCCTCTTGTCTCCATTTCTTTTCTTGCTGGCAATAGATTGGGTTATGAGATCATCGGCAACACACAACAGAAATGGAATCCAGTGGACTCTGACTAAGCAGTTGGATGATCTGGATTTTGCTGATGACTTGGCTCTTCTGTCCCATAGCCGTAATCAGATGCAGGACAAATTGAAAACACTTGATGAGAGGTCACAGCAATTGGGTCTGAAAATACACAGGGAAAAGACAAAAATAATGCGAATAAATGCAGGTACTGATAACAGGGTTGAACTTGAAGAAACACCAATACAAGATGTAGAATCATACACATATCTTGGCAGTAATATAGACAAAGTTGGAGGGACAGACAGCGATATCAAAATAAGAATACAAAAGGCAAGAGGAGCTTTCATTGCATTGGGAAATATATGGAGATCAAGAGAAATAGGATCCAACACGAAAATAAGAATCTTCAACTCAGATGTGAAGTCAGTCCTATTGTATGGCTCAGAGACATGGAGAACAACAAAGACAACAACCAGAAAGCTACAGACTTTCATAAATGGGTGCTTGCGTAGAATAGAGGGATTAAAATGGTATGACAAGGTTACCAACGTGGAACTGATGACAAGAACTAGACAAGTGCCAGTGGAACAAGAAATGAGAAGAAGACGATGGCGATGGATAGGACACACACTGAGAAAACCTGTTGATAGCATTACAAGGCAGTCCTTGTTCTGGAACCCCCAGGGCAAGAGAGGCAGAGGAAGACCAAGAAGTACATGGAGAAGAGAGTTGGAAACAGAGGTGAAAATGATGAGGAGAACATGGAAAGAACTTGAGATGATGGCACGTGACAGGAGGACTTGGCATGTGTTTGTTGAAGGCCTATGCTCCTGTGGGAGTGGAGGGTTATGAATGAATGAAACATTGTTTCCAGAATATTGACTATCGTAGTTTTTTTCTTTTCTCAAGTGGATTTATCCAGAAAAAAGAATACTTGGGTCCATAACCGGCACCCAAACCCCAGAGTGAGAGATAAAAACAGATAGGAGATCCTTTGCTTATCCTTATTGGTTTTCTAACAGTGTACCCACCAGACATTTTCCTTAAAATATCGGACATCTGTGTGCTGCCCATGGTGAACCTTTTGATCGCAAATATATATTTACCTGCCCTACCTGACGTGAACTTTTTGACACATAATATTAGCATTATTTAAGCGGACGTTCCCCATTAGGAAAAATTAATCATTCTTGGAGGAACTGGGGTCCCTTGGATAGCACCACCCTGAAATATGTCAAAGATACACAGATGTGTTAAAGAGTAGTAGGTAAGTGTGATTGCTGATTGCTTGTGGCCACAGACTGACAGACTGTAAGAAAGAGAAATGAATATTTCATATTTTGTATAATCATTATACTCACTTCAGTCTTTTCGGATTCGCAAATACTGTTATATCATTTTCTTGTCTTCTTTGTTTCAGGATAGATTAACTAGAGACTTGGTTCTTTTACTTTATCGTCTATCCCTATATATATTATTATTAACTGTAATCTTTTGGGTTAATTACCTCTGTCAGGATCTACTTTGGGATTCCTTTACAGTAGAGGAGAGCCTATTGGGTTAATACATTTTCTTGCATTTTTATGTCTGTAAACTATACCTTCTGATAGATAATATTGTTGTATGTGATTTCTTTAAGATAATAAACATAATAAACCTAAGTTATCGTGTTGGTCAAACCCCTGCCCAGTATATGTTATCCATAGCTTGGTTCACGTCTGTACGTATTATGTCACAGAATTGTGTATATGTGGGGCAAAGTCTTTTACAGACAGGGGGTATGACGTGCTGGGTTTGTGGGTAGTGGGTTTCCCCCCTTGCTTCACCCTAGGCCTAGTGAATTCTTGTTCATGAAAGGAGCGACCATTGCGGTGTTAGTCTCTTGGCCTAGCAAAACCTCTCATACCCCAAGATCGTTGTGCGTGGTGAAGAGCCACACCCTCCTCGAGGTAGTCCTGGTAACTGAGGGTGCGAATCCTCAGGCTAAACACAACGGATCTAGAGGAGCAAACCTCGATAATAAAACCGGTGCACTACACCGTACACGCCCTCTGTGGGTGGGAAGGAGCCAGATGGATACTGAACAAGTCTTGGGAATGGGAACGAGTGTGGACTGCTCCATGAAGATCGGAACCCATCGTACAGGCACAGAGACTCAGGACTTGACGATCCTATTGCCTTCAACTCTTGGTCACATGCCTAGAGTCTCGGAGAACTCGGCGTAACCAGCAGGCAATTTGGTGGCGGGGAAAGAGCACTGTGAGCCCTACCTTGGCTACGTATCACAAGGAGACGCAGAAACACCCCGTTTATCTTCCCAAGAGCTGGCACAGTACACTTCTGGCTTCTACCCGGGGCGGTAGGAAATCCACATCAAACCTGGCAGAGCAAGTCCTCCATCAGATGCGGCCGATGCTGGGCCCACTGGCGCGTGGACACGTCCCGATCCCCATCGAGACTTGCCCAGGGAGCCCACCCCGGCTCAAAAAAGCAGAGAAGGCCACTCTCCAAACCTCCGATGTCTTGCGGGCAGTGTTAGGATGTGCAAGAACATGGACAGGAAGACTCCACAACTTCCACACTGAAGACACGCCCACGACGACCGTTGCCTCAATTGGCTGTGTGTGGTGTACCCGGAAACGGGGCCTCCCAGTACTGAGGCACAGTTAAGTCCCCGATGTCACTTATCGGTGCAGAGTTAAGAGAGATGGCTGAGCATCACAATCCCCCCTGTGTTGCAGCATGATGAGAACCCAGCATTGCACACTGAGCTTGGGGGGATCACTTGGGCACCAGACTTAATACTGGCTCTTGACTGGATGGCCGCATGCAGGAGATTTCTACAATGGAGGGTTGGCAGGTGGTGGGTATCTGGAAGTGGCTCTGTGCAGGACGTGAGGATTCCTTGGGAGAGCCCAGACCCAGAGCACAGCATTGTGCAAGCTCTGCATAGTTGGAGAGCCCCCTGGATGACGGGGAATGCACAGTGTGCTACCCCACCTATCCCCAACTGCTAACTTAGAACCAGAAGTGGGGTCCTCTGTATGCGTGCCAGGCCAGGATAAAATGCCTGGGAAAGAGACTGGAGCTCAGAACTCCCTAACTCAAAGTTGCAGGATGGCAGAAAAGCCATGGGAAAGACAGGGCTATTTTGAAGATAACGCAACCATATTTTCACCATACGAGCTCGGACGCCGCCTCAGTAAACAAGGTCCGCGCAGAGCAGTGACACCCCCAGGCTGCTTGCGAATAGTCTACTACTGGGAACTTAAACAGATTAGGGATGAGCCCCCCACTCCTCGCCGTTGAAACAGGTGCTAAAGTCGTAGATACTGGGCCAGAAGGCGCACCGGAAACCACAGTATCACGCTACTCGCTTTTTTTTCTATGGAGAGTACACCGTCAAATAAATCTCGTACTGGTGCTCGCCCTGTGGAGCTCCACCAGGCAGGTGCACTGCGGGCTCTGAGCCTCGACAGAGCCCACCCTCAGCTACTGGAGGACCCTCTAGACCGTCTTGTGGAGTCAGCAGACGGCGGAGGAGAACTACTGACCAAAACAAAACAGAAAAAGAGAAACCCAGAGTGCCACTTGTCATGATGCACTGGAATGCAGAGGGAGTGAACAGCAAGCAGGCTGGATACAGCAAAAAGACAGAGCTGGAAAACATCTTGTATGAGAAGCAAGTCAGTGTTTGCTGTATCCAAGAGACTCACTTGAAAGCAGATCAAACCTTTAAATAAGGGGATATCAATGCTTCAGATCCGACAGACAAGATAGACGAAAAGGAGGAGTACTTACTCTTGTAAGGAATAACATTCCTGCACACGAAAGGAAAACCTTCATGGATGGAGCAGAATATCAGCTGTTGCAGATAAAGGTAGACAAGATGGAAATAGAACTCCTGAACTATTACTGTCCGAACAACAAACCCCTGAGTCTCAGCTCTATACAGGTACCAGCCACCAACTTTATAGCAGTTGGAGACTTTAATAGCCACTCCCAGAGCTGGGGCTATAACCATCTGGATCACAGAGGTGAAGAGGTTGAAACTTGGCAAGATGATCACTCCCTAATCCTAGTCAATAATGCCACAGATACTCCTACCTCTACTCCAGAGGATGGCACACAACTTCAACACCAGATCTTGCCTTCTCCACACCAGATATAGCTGGATCTATTAGTAGAGAAGTAGGAGACCAACTAGGGGGAAGCGACCATCGCCCAATCTTTCTTACTGTCCAGAGTGCAACTCTCAGTACAGGCCCAGCCATTACAGAGATGGAACTACAAAAAGAGCCAACTGGTGGTTTATTTCAGGCATCCCCAGGTGAACACGCTGCTGTCTACCCTCAAGGTACAGAACAGAGACATTAATGAAGTGGTAAAAGACTTCAACAGATGCATACTACAAGCTGCAAAAGAAACCATTCCCAAAGGATGCCGGCGTAACTACATACCATACTGGTCCAGCACACTCCAAGAACGTCAGGAAGCTATGGAACAAGGGCTAGAAAGGACGCAGAGTCTCAGCCTTCACTTGAAACTCACAACAAATGGAAAAAGGCTGTAGCAGAGTTTCAGAGAACAAAGCTAGAAGAAAAACGGAAAAGCTGGAGAACTAAAACGGCATCGCTGAACCTTGAGAAAGACGGCAGGAAACTTTGGAGATTAGTCAAGTCTCTAAATGAAGAGCGTTCCTCACCTAGGCAGACTATCACATTGGATGAAGGTGGCAAACTTTTCAGAGGAAAACAAGCTGCAGACTTGTTTGCTAGAAGATACAGTTCAGAAAGCAACTTACCCATTAACATAGACCATCAGAGAGGGATAAGAAAAGAAATACTGGCAACCATGGGACAGACAGATACTCCTGCCCCAATGAGGGAACCCATCACACTAGGAGAACTACAGAAGGCTATTTCCAAGCTTAAGTTTCAAAAGTCACCCGGCCCAGACAAAATCAGCAACGAAATGCTAGTAAATCTGAGCTCAGCAGCAAAGACAAAACTGCTTGAGATATTCAACCACAGCTGGTTGAAAGGAACGGTACCCCAAGTAGGAGAGAAGCCATCACAATACCCATACTAAAGAAAGGGAAATGTAAGACCGAGGCTGCAAGTTACTGGCCAATCAGTCTCACAAGCTGTGTTGGGAAAACTATGGAGCGAATAGTCAACCACAGATTGAAATGGTATTTAGAGTCTGAGCAGATCCTGGTGCCGGAACAAGCTGGATTTAGAGAATGCTACAGTATAGAAGACCAAGTTACTTACTTGTCTCAAGCAATAGAAAGATGCCTTCCCAGGAGAGAAGAAAAAGGTCCTAACGATCTGGGTCGACTTCAAGCAGCCTTTGACAAGGTGTGGAAAGATGGCCTCATTGCAAAACTTAGGAGAAGTGGAATCCAAGGCAACATGATGAAATGGATCCAGTCATACTTGCATAACAGGAAAACTAGAGTCACCCTTGACGGTCTGCAGAGCAGAAAAGTGTTGCTCCATCAGGGGGTACCTCAAGGAGGAGTAATTTCCCCAACACTCTTCCTTGTTTACATCAATGACCTGGTGAAAGATCTCCCTGCAGGAGTTAAAGCTGCCTTTATATGCAGATGACCTAGTACTCTGGTGCGCTGATGAAAATGTCACCACAGCAAATTATAGAATGCAGCGGGCAGCAGACATGCTAGTGTCATAGGCAGAGAAATGGCTTATCAGAATAAACACAGACAAAACCTCCACAACACTGTTCTCCCTCGCCCCCAAGGACAAAGCCGCTAACATTCACCTAGGGACAACCGTGATCAACGAAGAAAGCTACCCCACCTATCTTGGGGTGACATTTGACCAAAGGCTTACATGGAATAAGCATATTGAAAATGCAGAAGGAAAGGCCCGAAGACGACTAGGCATACTCAGAAAATTAGCAGGTACCAACTGGGGAGCAAATGAACTAAATCTAAAGAAGATTTATAATGGAGTAATAAGACCACACTTAGAGTTTAGCTCAGCAGCATGGTCATCAGCTGCTAACTCACATCTGCAGTCTTTGGACAAGGTGCAAAATCAAGCTCTCAGGCTCATTACAGGAGCCATGAAAACTACACCAATAACAGAGATGCAGAAGGTTGCTGGATTACAGACATTGTCCCATAGAAGAGACACAAAAACCATGATCCAGATGGAAAAGTACAACAGTATGCCAATGCACCCAATGAAGGCAAGACTAGATGATCTGGCATTGGGACGTCTAAAGCGTAGCAGCTTTGTGCATCGGGGGAAAAGACTTATAAGACAGCATCAAGAAGACCTATCCATGAAGACCACACCACTGAAGCCCACCCTATACCCTGTACCATGGGAGCAGGCCAGCAGTGCCCTCCAAATTAATACATCAGTCAGTGGTCTCACAAGTGGATGTGAGTATAATGATCTGCAAAAACGAACTGCTACATTGAGTATGATCCAAGAAAGCTATCCCGATCAATCATGGATACATGCCTATACAGATGGATCAGCAACTAATGCTGTTAGGAAGGGAGGTGCCGGTATCTTTATCTCATATCCTGACAACCACTATGAGACTAGGCACATTCCCACTGGTAAATTCTGTTCCAACTATACAGCTGAGGTTCAAGCTCTAGAGCAAGCTGCAAATATGATTTATAACACCAACTCTGACTGCCACCAGGTAGTCATCCTCACAGATGCACTGTCTGTCCTGCAAGCTCTCAAGGGTGGTAAACCCCCGCATCTGAGAAATGAACTAAACAAGGTAGCTGCCAAAAAGAGAACCATACTTCAGTGGGTACCATCTCATTGTGGTGTACCCGGAAATGAAAAGGCAGATAAACTTGCAAAAAAGGGAGGAGAATGTGAACAAGAAGATAATGAAGTCACATACTTTGAGAAAAAGAGAGCTATCCAGACTATCAGAAGAGAACAGAATCAACCAAAAGACGACTATCACACTCTCGACCGGCAGGACAGACAACTATTTTTCGACTCAGGACAGGGCATAACAAACTGAATAAACACATGCACAAGCTACGATTGTCTGCTTCACCACTGTGCACATGTGGATTAAACGAACAAACTGCTGAGCATGTTCTACAGGACTGTCCTCTGTATGACCAGTTAAGAAAGATATACTGGCCCAATGACTCAACACTAAACTCAAAGCTATATGGAGTTAAAGAGGAACTTCAAACAACAGTCGAATTCATCATGAGAACTCGTCTGACGGTGTAATCATCAAAGATGCGATCGCAAGAAGAAGAAGAAGAAGTGTATATGTGTGACAGGGGCGCTAGGGGTTCCTCACACCCAAGACCCGTGCACCAAGAAAATTTATAAAGGATCGTTTGACAGGGGTTGCAATTATTGGTTGCTTGCAACCCTCTCAGCAGCAGACTTAACAATTCAAGCAACCCAAAGCCTTAAGCAGATCAACATTTTAATTCTAACCGAACACCAAACAAACAATCCAACAAACACCCAGTCAGTGTTCATAGACTGTCTGAAAAATAATAAATAAAACCAACGTCTAAGTGAACATCAATAGCATGGATAATAACACTTACCATACAGAAAACATGCGCCCCACCTGATATCATCAACTATCTCACACACTCATGCGTGTAAGTCCAATGCGACTAGTATGGTGTTGTGCATGAGGCTGGCAATTCGCACCGGGTAACATAGGTTGCTAACCGAAACCACTACTGCAAGAGCATCTGAATGTCTTCATAGCTGAGCAACCACACCGTTGGCCCCCATGCTCCCTCAGGAGCGGAGAAGAGAAATATACATCTGGTACGACCCACGTGCTCTCACAAACCATATGTTCACACAACAATAATAAATCAACTGGTAGCATAAAATAAATTCTTCAATACATGTACAACAAATAATCTCAATAATGAGAATTAACCACCACCTACACAACTGGTCTATCTCATTATTCGTTACTGCATTTCTGAAGCATGTCGTATGTGTGCCGACTCGTGCGGCTGGGAATCTCATCGCATGAAACACATTATTACAGGAACAAATCACTGCCATAGCATATAAATGCTTCATGTCGGCTTGTGATAGACACCAGTCACAATTGGTGTTCCCATGCTCCGCCGGGGAGCAACCAGAGAAACACATGTCTCAACAAATTAGTGCCTCGCGCTCTCCAGAAATCTAAATACATATTTCTCACCTCACAGTAACGCATGACGTATACAGCAGAATTGTCAATGAACGTGAAATACGCTAAATTGCTCTTACATAAGGATTACAATATAATTATTCTCGGCTTAAGCCACACTGGGATTAAATACACTGCGTGTCGCTTGGCATGACGTATTATAGGTTTACGACGCGGAGCGTGTTTAATCAGACTCGCTATCGCCGCCTTTTATCACCACGAGGCTACTATCTTGCGATTACGTTAATCTTATCTATATTTCCAGTGTAACAGTCTTACTGAAGAATGAAAATAATCGCTCTTAAACCTCTCACATCTATCTATCTATCTATCTATCTATCCCATTAAACATTAAAATAGCCACATCGATATAATTTCAGAATCCTAGAAAACTAATGCTAAGTTAAATTAACTCACGTGCTCAAGGCATTTACAGCTTGGCTCTTGTGTGTCTTCTTAGTCTGTTCTCACTGGGCGGCTCTCTCAAACATAGACCGGTTTCGCCGCTTGCTACCCCTTTTTATAAGCCCTGGCCTAACCACTCAATTTACTGCGCGCTACGCGGATTAATCTGCGCCACACAGATAACACACGCGATTATTGCTCCAGAATGCATGAAAACACAGATTTACACAACTAGAGCAAAAACACAACTAATTCGTAGGCTTATTATGGCCTTGTAATAAATCTGCTTGAAGATAACGTGATCAAAAGGCACTAAACCACAGAGACAATATGACTGACCAGATGGGGCCAGCGCCTAGAACGACAGACCTCAAGATGGCGCTGTCACATATGTAAGTGAAGTGTAACTGATATATATGTACCAGGAGAGAAAGTACGCCTAGTTAAATATTGTCGTGAGACAGGCTGGGATTAGAGCAATTACTCAATCCAGAGACTGTCCTTTCTCTTACACTCTCACCCCCTTGTGAAAAACAAAGCTATTTCTTACCCCTTATTCTCACATAGTTTACCATTATCACCTCTGCTCAGACGGGACCTTAAACATCTTCAACATATCTCAATAAAATCTACGACACATAAACAATTTATAAGCTTCTTTTGCGAGTTGGCCTCTTTGCGGACCATCTCATTACGTTCTCTATTATACTTGTATGTAATCAAGTAGGGGAGCCGTACAACTGGAAAGTAAATCTAGCAATACAAAATAATAATAATAAAACGAATATTTTCGAACGAAGCAGCGGTCAGCTTGAGGTACTAGGTACGTAGTCAGGTATACAGTTGAACAATATTAGAAACCATGGTTGTGGATTCGGCCAAAATATTTTTGCAGACTTCCACTCCCGAAACGTTAGAAGTCCGACTCCTACTCTCGACCCCGACTACAGTTTAGTACTAGTCATATGGCATCAAGTTCGGACATTTTATTACCGACTTCACTAAAAAACGATGCACTCCACTACTTCGACTCCCGGACTCAGACCCCACAGCCCTGTAAGGAACACGAGCGTTTCAGGGTCTTCTCAACTACAGTACAAAATGCGTAATTAACCAAGGAGACTGCTGTAAAACTGGAATATGAAGCATATCTTGCCCCTACATTGTTTTAATTTTGTCCTTTTGTACTTTCCGCTCCTTATTGTTTTCATTTGAGTTCGTTTACCGGGCTACATTTCTCTTTTTTTTATTTTTTTGCCTGTTAGTAATTCTGGATGATGAACGGCAGAACATAATACGTCCGTGGTTCTAGCGTATCGTTCAATTGTAAAACTGTCTCCATACTATTTATTATTTTTATTTTTAATATATTCTACACAGTATAATCAATATGCTGTTTCTCTTTCGTTGTTTTTGTTTCTTCTTCTTCTTACACTCTCAGACATCTCCTTGAATATTTTCAAAGAAAAGTCTTGACTGTTCCATCTCACGTCAAGTCGAATGGCTTTTGGGATCGCGTTCGTCGCACGAGTAAAACTCACAAACGTCACTGCTTCGAATGTCCTTTAGACCCGTGTCTTATGGGTGGTATCTGTTACGTGCAGTCTTTGATATCTTACAATTTTAACTAGCGATTTATTCGGGAAAAGTCATTATTGAGTTTTCCCTTGAACTCCCGCGTAAATACATAGATTTATTCGTTGTTTGGGTAATAATAGATTGTTCTTGCTTCAGAATATCTATGGCCTGAATTTATGTGTATTGTTTGTCTGAGTAGGACAAGTCTGTCTTATATCTGTATATCTTTACATATCTAAGTCGAACTATATGTTCTGTTGTCTCTAGAGAGGTCAAAGGCTATTCGGCGGATGTGTCGCTTGAGTGGTGTGATTTGGCTTCGTCCTGATAGGGACTGTGTGTGTTTTGCTATGTCGGCTTGATGCCTTGAAAAAGTGATCTCAGTGGTTTTGGGGAAAGTGATAGTCGTCTAGACCTATCGTGTATGCTTTACCCCAGTGTTTATTCATCTTGCCAAGGAATGGCAGTTTCATATTCCCTCTACCAAGGTAATCAAAGATACTCTTATGAACTCTCGATCGAAGCCACCATTGTCGATAATTACGATTTGAATGTTTAAGAGAATATATTTGACTCGATGAAAAAACGACTTCGATTCCTAGCAGCACTATATTCTGTAGAATGCAGTCTATGGTTCATGACCAAATCTACAGAGCAACGAAATGTTGTATGAATGACTAACTTTAGAACAGATTCATTATCTGTATTCAAACGTGAGTGACAGTTCACGAGTGGAGCCATCTTGGAACCAAAACATGTAGGACTTTCAAGAAGAGAAAAGGGATGCCCGTATTATCGCTTGATCAGTCCAGAGATCACTGCTACACATGAGAACCCATTGTTAGCGGTTCAATATTATTATATGGAAAAATATGTGCTGAACATTATGTTGAAGAATCGTTGCTAAACGAGATTAGGTTTAGAAGTCATCTGAAATATTGTTTACAAGCTGACGTGCTCAGTCAGTGACGTCAGATGATATATGTATGGGCGATACTGAGTGCTTGGCTATTGACAGTCCATTATACCATTATTCTACATGAGTGCCCATGTAACATTGCAAGACCATTTGTCCACTGTACTATGATGTATTATGGCAACCTGTGATTTGTCACTATCTGTGCTGTCGAGTGTGTACGTCCAATTAAACTTTAGAAAAGGTACACAGTCGTTGGTGTCGATGACTTCCGGTCATACATGAGTGTGAGAAGAGAACATTTGTCAACAACACGAACCCTTATCATCATTCGCACATTATACACTCCATCCATGTCTACACAACACTGCGTAGGTCAAGTTGACATTCCATACACTACAGTGGGGCAGGCAACACCATAGGGATCTTGTCAACTGATGATGATAGACGCCTGTCTTCCCGCCTAGGAGTGTTCTGGTGTACTTTATCAACATATATTATATCCAACTAAATATCAACTTTATCAGTATCCAAAGCTGTGTAATAGTAACTAGTACCAGGAACTGAGAGAAATTTTAAAAAAAAGCATCTCCCTTAAATCTTTTGTCTCCTGATGTAAGCATCAAGAGCCTTTTGCTTTCCTCCGCCATTTCATCGTCCTCTGAATGTTATCGATGTCCATGAGCACGAAAACTCAGGCCATCACGACTAAATCAGCTTCAGGCTATTTCCATCTCCATAGAGTTTTTTTTCAGGAGTGCTACTGGTGACAGCCATATGTGATTTCTCTGTTCATCATATGTTGGGCATCTTTGAAGCAGAAATCAGCAGCCATTTTATCAGTGCCACAGTTACACTCATCGGTAGTTCATATCTTTAGCTTGTTGAATAGACGTTTACTTAAAGGTTGCATATTCTGGCGTTTATTATTATGACATTTTGTAATGATTATGTGGTAGATATCTTAGCGCAGGTCCCGGGCGTCTGTGAAGAGACAAATAAAGAATAGGATTATTACACATTAAGGCATGTCGTAAAAGGCTACTAACATGAAGTTATGAACGGGGCTGGCAAATTCATCGTGTATAACAAATTGCTACAGAAGCCACTTCTGCAAAACACGTGACTGCTTGGTGCAGGCGTCATGTAAGGGGACCAATCGCATTAGTGGTTCCATGCCCCGTAATGAGTGTTAAGGAAACTAATGATAAAGATGATTGTATTATTACTAGTGTAAAAGCCCGCCATAAGACGGGAATTAAATTCAATAGCACCAATACCTAACGGCAATTTTACTTATTCAAAAGTATTTTTAAAAATATGTATATATATTTGTTTTACATCTGATGTTAAAAGTCTGAACATGACAGAAGAGCATCTTGATTTTCTGTTGTTTTAATCTGGTACAACTTAAATCATGGATCTCCGCATCTTCCTGTCTCCAGTTCATGTACTGTTTATCAGTTGTGTTGTTGACTTCTTTCCATACAGTATAATCAAACTGTTCATGCACACCGTCATTTACGCATTCTTCTTTGGTAAGTGTTACTATTTTCGAGAAAGTACATATAAGGGAAACAATACAATTAATGTCTAACTGTCAACCAAAGCTGCATCCCTTAGCGTTACGTACTGACAGAAAAAGCTGGGATTTTATATATGGGATTCTTATTAATATTATTATCCTACATGTAGTTATTTTTTTGTTTGTTTTTCTTCCAGGCTGCAGATTCTAGCGTTTGTTATTACAAAGTTTTGTAATGACCATGGAGTTTACGGAAAATTCCTCTTCATGCTTTTAAATAATCTCTCTTCACACTCCAGTGTTCAATGGACTTGTAAACTTCAATTACGAGTTGTGTTTTGCTTTACACTACTGTTCTACTTCACATATTCTAAGTGAAACACTGTTTAATTTATCTGTTTTGTTTTTGATGTAGGTAAGAAGCTAGCTAGATAGGTCTTGACTTTTCCGATCCCCTAGGTTACGAGTTTTCACTAGGTAGGTAGGTAAGGTAGGTAGGTATGTAAGTAGGTAGGTATATAAGTAGGTAGGCAGATTATGTAAGTAGGTAAGTGAATAGACAGAGGAACAAAAATGTAGGCAGGCAGGTAGATAGGTACAGACAGGCATACAGAGAAGTTCCACTAGGCCGGCTGGCTATTATATTTTCTTTTTGGTCTTTCTGCCGTATGCCCCTGACTGAAGATGCCTAATGATAGCCGATATGACATGTCGTTTCTATTACCTGTTACGATTGATTCATCTTACAACTGTCTGTCTTGTCATGATTTTTTTTCTTCTTCAAATACTCGCTGTTTCCCAGCTATCTTGTCATGTCTTCTCCGGCCGTCCATATGTGGCTATCATCTGACATTTGACCTCAGTCTTTCCCGTGAATGTTCATGATAACAATGTCCAAAACAAAACACTGCTGTATGCCACTATCACAATTTTATATCCTCATTGCTCACCTCTGTCCCCACTAGCCGCTCCATTTGTTTGGATTTTTCCTAGTTTTTAAATTGTATTCACGTACGACTTCTTACCCTGATCTGTTCGAGTGGCCATTTTGTTAATATGGATTTTCATTAGAACTTCATCGGCTGCTTCCATGTACAGACCGTATCATTTGTGTATGTATATATATATATACTTTTAAAAAAATATATATATCCTAGCAATAGCCTGTCAATAATGAAGTCATGAAGAAAAAATCAAAAACTTACATTTTATGGTTATTTTTAACAAAATGATGAGTTAAATCCGTTTCCGGAATGAAACTGGGCTCTACATCGACTTTTCTTCGTTGAGTGTTACTAATTTCGGGAAAGTACATATAAGGGAAACAATGCAATTAATGTCTAACTTTCAACCACAGTTGCATCCCTTAGAGTGACCGACGTACAAAGGCGAGAATTATGGATTTTGATGAATATATATATATATATATATATATATATATATATATATATATATATATATATATATATATATAGATATATATATATATATATATATATATATATATATATAAAAACTTAGTTCTCACTTTCTTATTCTGCTGTTTTAGTTCGTTTGTCCGTGACGAAGGCTTCATAGCTTTGTAGTCGTAACGTTGGCAACTATGTTTAGCCTTTGACTTAGTTAGACGCATTACCATTTTTCATTTATCCCACCCTGTACACCACTCAGAAGTCTAGGTTATGCGCCCTGTACACTACCAAATAATTTGTGTTATGCGTCATGAACAATGCCAAAAAGTCTGGGTTATGCACCCTGCTACAGATTTAATATATCTGCGATGCATTGTAGAAGTTCGAGAAATAGGAACAAAGCAGAGGCAATATAGAAAATAATGGATCTCAAAGAATGAACAAATAGCAAAAAGAGAGACTAAGGAATATGGAAAAGTTTATTCATTCATTAATATTTTATAAGCCGTCAACAAATGCATGCCAAGTAGGTTACAGTGTTTTTATTCAGTTCTCACCTTTCAGGTCCCGGTAACACACACGTGAACTAGGAAAAGTACGCTAAACAAAAAACAAACAAAAAGTTAATGTAACATTTAAAAAAAACCAACAGATATACCGACGTGCGCATCTGGTCAAATGAAAGACGAGATGCAATTAGCGAGAAGAGAGAAAGTAACAGATGAATCGCATCATCTCGGCAGAGAAAGGAAATTTACGATGGGAACAGCGCGTAGAAGTTTATGCAGAATTACGCAGAGTTTGCGTCCTTGTACCTGGTGATGTGTTTTCATGAAATGGAATGTTGCGTCGGAAAGTAAAATTAGGGAAAAGGAAAAAAAAAAATGATTTTTAAGCAAGGAAAATGCACAGGTAAGGTTAAAAAAAAGGGGTGGGGGGCGTAAACATATTACTTCTTACTTGGGCCACCCCGTCTGCTTCTTAAATAAATTTTTTTTAACTCTAAGATGGTGGTAAGGTAAACGTTCATATGTGCGAGTATTCTCGTTTGACGTAAGCATGGAGAACATACGTTGTGTGTATTTGTTTATTTTTCTTGCAATAACTTCTCGTACCTGGTAAGCCAAAATTTTCTTGTTTCACACGCACTTTTATAAGTTTGCTCTCTCACACTGACACAAACACACATTTTCTAAAGTACATCAGCACACATTGAACACACATACGCATACTGCCTCATGCCTGCATTTTTTTTCTTCTGTGACTAAATGGACGACCTCTATCGATCTTTGGTTCTCTCCGGCAATATCGGTACATTTGTGGTACTGATTTTTATTATGTGCTGTCAATTATCGCACTTTTCTTTCTTTCTTTATTTATTTATTTCTCTGTTAAGTAGCAGATATTTGATTTTAATCAAGTCACCCTGTAGATGCTAAATATCACATTTGCAAGGAGCTGCTGATATGATACATCACATTTGCTTGGCGCTACCCAGATGTGTTGGTTATAAGCGCGGCAGATTAACACGTACACCGGCCAGCGCTATCGGCTTAAATCACCGATAGGACACGGAGTTTGCGTACTCATACGACAGATAACGAGATTACTGTCAGTGTGACACCTGTGGGCAGACAAGAGTGATATAATCGCTTCCGGTCACTTTGTTAAAAGTAATCATGGATTTATTACATTTTAGAAAATATGAATCTACAAATGTGTTGCAAGACATCATGTTACCATATATGAGAGACGTGACCTTTTGCACAATTTTTCCATGTAGAAAATATTTTGAAAGTGCCACACCCGACCTGTTTGAAATGATTGGATCTTTCTGATTAGATTCATAACAACATTTAGGGGGAATATAGCCTGACCATTTTCGCTGTTTTATCTCACTGTGAAGTGCACGCTCGCCAAGACAACACCAGACCTCGCCAGAGTGAAGACTAGCTTCATAATTCCTTTGTGTTAACCGGACCTTTTATTGGAGAACCAGATAAGACTTAAGAAAGCACTGGAAATCTCTTTCAAATTTTAATAAGGAATCCCGGGACTAGGAAACTGAAGAAACACGGAGTCAGAGGGTAATCTTTTGCAAAATTAAAGACATCCCAGACGCGTGTAAGAGAACGATTCGTCTCTTTTATTCATCTGAGCAAACAAGTCAGTAGCCAGGATTGGCGTAAGTTGTGATTTACATTTCATATTTTATTACTAACATGTGAACTAACATATGTATATATTACCATTGGAAGTTTAATGTGTGAAACTCGCTATTGGATGTCAAAATCATATGGGGCTGGCAACCTCAGTATCTAGAATGATGATTCATGAACCACCACTGCACGGGATTTATTGATAGTTTCGTAAAGCGAACTAAAAACATAAAGTAGTTCCAGGTTCCCTATGGAGCAGGGAGGGAAAGATGAAGGAAATGATGTACATTCTAAGAATAAGACTTACATTTTCAACGCAGTGTAAATGTCCCTATAAACATATTCACTTTAAAATTAATATAAGTTTTCAAGCTTTAAACCAGTGTAAATGTATATGTGAAAATATTCATTTTAAATTAACAGAAGTTTCAAACTTTTCCACAAGTGTAATTGTAAATGAAACATAAATGAATTTATAATGTGAACACTTTTCAAACAGTGGAGATGTAAATGTAAAACATGTTATATCTGTATGTTTAACCTTTTCATTTAAATGTAAAGCTAAAGCTATTCAGTTTAAATGTAAAGGAAGTTTTATCCCGAGGGATTAAATTTAATTCTCATCGAGGGTAAATTCTGACATGGGATGGTAGAATAGAAGAGGGGGGCACATAAATGTGTCGGGAAAACGCCATACTCAGAAGAGCGTTTCGTTTCTATTTCTATTACCAGTTATTGTTGGTACCAGCAGAAAGTACTATCTCTGGAACCAAGTGAAGGTAGAAGTGGACTGACGTTTTGCGAGACGCCATCATAAGAGGGTCTTATAGACAGACACAGAACCAACTTGGCCGTTACTCCTTGATGTTCTTGGAACGTGCGGCGCCTCAACTTTGACCAAAGACGAGCGAAGCAGAGTGAAAGGAACTAACCCAGCGGGAGAAGAAACTACCATTGGCAGCTAAGTGAAAATATCCGCTGCCAAAAGTGACCTCCTTTATTCAGTTAAATCCCATCCAAGTGATGAAATTATCTTCATAAATATTCAAATTATTTTCCAACTGTTATAACTTAAAGTGATTATTAAATTTTGTTATTTGTAATGTTACAAATTTGACTTCGATTCAATCCTTTTAAATATACTACATGTTTGTCTCAGTCAAAGTTACTAAACACACACTCTAAACAGAGCTATATAACATTATAATAAATATTCCACTGATTAACTCAGCGGTGGGGGCTTAACGAGCTAGAATAAACCATTACTGAACTCTTCATAAAAGTGTCGGCAGATTATAGAATTAACGTGCTCAGCGACAGCCAGCATTGTTTTTGCTTATCTCAATATCTTATGAAGACTCCGATGTGATAGAAACCTTACTACTCGTCTATCGACATTTCTGCCAAGAGTAATCTTGTGTAAAAATAGACTCCATTGAAGCCTATAATAGATGCTTGTTGGTGTCGTTTTCATAGTGATGAATTGAAACGCGAATGGTTACAATGAATAAATGTCAACAATGTCTTTCAAACGAAAAACCAACAATGTATCTTGAATTGTGTGAACTGGTCAAGTATTGGCAGCACACGAGTCGTTGGTAACTTTACATAGATTTTATTCACCAGGACACGAAGTGGACAAGACGGACATCGTCACAGGCGCAAAGATCACACGACAACATATTGATTATTACTGCTAAAGTTCCTGAAGATTCTCTTCTAGTAAAGACCTCTGTCCATAGACTAAGGATTACAAAACTGTTACCGTATAATATCCTTCTCAGTCACGACCGTTGACCTTCTTTCAAGGACGTCTATCATGGTAACGTATACATACTCTGGGGTGAAATCTTCCATATTACATTTGTTAAAATTCCCAGACGTTCTTCATACATAGCGTTGTACATCATATAATTTTCACACAAAGTCATATACGATAATCCTAACAGTAAAGGCTTTCAGTTGGCTAACCTCTCTTTACATCCAAGCCACGACTTTGGCATTGAAGCATGTACGGCATATAAAACATGTGCGTAAGATAAACAATATAACTTCTTCTACTCGTAGGAATTCTCCGTCTACGATTCAAATCTTAAAGGCAAGCGACTCTGTAGATCCATTCTAGGAACATCTTAATTCCCGCTAGACTAGTATTAGAGCGGCCCTTTTCATACAGCATTAAAATAAGAAGTGGGACGATAACTCACGTGACATTCCTGATATTGGTTTCGACCTGAAGACCAATACAGATCACTAGAAATAAATGGCTTCCTTAAAAATGCCATTGAATACGAAATATAAAATTACTATCATGGACACAAGCCAGTTCCATGTTTCCACTTCAAAACATGACGTCACAAACTACTCAACTAGGTTACACGTGCGTCCAAAGCAACACTCACTGCTTTGTGCACGTCAATGCGCGAATCATTCGACCGCACAAATAATATAACTATATAAAACTGGTGCGTACATTTGGCAGGACCGAAGACTACCCCCTTAGGTAATAAATGTACGTAACAGCTCCCTTATTACCTCCCCTTAAAAAAATTAATCCCATTAATTTTTTTTTCGAACTAATTACTCGAGAGAGGTGAGTCAAAACTACAACAAGATTTATGACATGCATAAAATTATCATATTAAGAAAAGAAAATTGACTTGAAATTAATATAACTAAATGACAGTATGCATTAAAGCACACATCCACCATCGACCTACTTTGGGACGATGTGGTAATATTCGAAGTAAAAAGAAGTTGAAAAAATGAAAATGAAGAATCAACAAAAAAGATGATAATAAAATTCAACTAAGTTTTCAACAAAATTTGAAACATATGATTTCAAAAATGAAAATGAACAGCAACACTGATGATAAGCAATGATAAGAAAATCAAAAGAACAGAAAATTTTGAAATACAATGTGCAAAAATGAAGCAATGCATAATTAAACACTTTAAGAAGCAACGCACCTACTGTTATCTAGCACTAGTAAGTTTGACTAGTTATCTAAAAGTGAAATATCATGTAGTGGGATACGTGACTACACGTATTGCGAGACACTAATAACGTTAGTAGATGTGTGATTTATAAACAATTAATATGTTCCAAAACGAAATAAGTTTACACAACACGATAATAGGGTAATATGATTAAATATTCCCGTGAAATTAGCTTCATACTAATATCTGTTTATCTGTCCAATTTGGTCACTGTTAGGCCGTATCATGATGTGAATGAAACTAGCTTGGATACTAAAATTCTTCATTTAGTAATTTTCATTAAAAAGACATAACACTATATTTCATAAAAAGAACACTTAATTCATGTGCATTCGGTCCGCTTGAGGAATCTTACATAAATATCACACGCGTTTTCTCCATTCTACAAGAAATAAAAGTGGTTCTAAAGTTTCAAAAAATACCAAGTTACACTAGGGCAATTAATGAACTTGAAATTAAATGTTTACAGTCTGCAAAGATACATTCAAAACTAAGTGCACTTCAAAAAATGCCAGGAATAGCTCGTATCTCAAAATGGAACGGTTGAAGAGCTATAGCGTAACGCGCTGACTTTGATGACTTAACGTTCCCTGTATTCAATGCGGTAAGAGCTTTCTGGTCAGACTCCACCACAAAGTGTGATCCGAGGAGATAACGATCCAGTTTTGTGATTGACCAGACAAGAGCGAGAAGCTCTTTGTCCAGAACGGAATACTTCATCTCGCTCGTCGTAAGCTTCCTGGATACGTACATAATTGGAAATAAGGTGCCTCCGTATTCCTGCATCAAAACTGCCGCGATAGCGTAGGAAGAAGCATCACTGCGAAGAACAAAGGTGAGATCTTTGTTAGGCAACCTTAAAAAAGGCTTATTTGAAAAAAATTTTGTTTTATATAGTCTAACGCCGTTTGGTGATCCTGCGACCACTTTATTACATTAGGTGTGCCTTTTTCAGTAACGAAGAAAGAGGTGCAGTTTTATAGTAGACAAATGTGGGATGAATTTAGAATAGAACTGTATTAGTCCTAAGAGTGACCTCACTTGTTTTTTTGTTTTAGGTGCTGAGATGTTTAAAATTTTAGAGACGTTACTGTCTTCTGTATACATTAAACCGCGACCTATACGGTGACCAAGAAATGAGATGTCATGAAAACCGACAAAAGCCTTTGAAGGTTTCGCTGTTAAGTTATAATCCTGTAAGGTAGAAAGTAAAGATTTTAAACCCTGAATATGTTCATCCCAAGAGTCACTAAAAAAGACAGATGTCATCTATATAAGTAATGACATCGGGACGATGAGACAATATGCGGCGCATCATGCGTACAAAGGTAGCTGGCGCATTCATTAACCCGAAAGGCATAAAATTATATTGAAAAAGACCCCGTGGCGTCGAGAAAGCGGTGAATGGCTTTGCTTTCGTAGTGAGTGGCACTTGCCAATAACCCTTGAAAGGTCAAATTTCGAAAAGAATGTAGCATGAGATAATTTCTCTAATAAGTCGTCTAATAGAGGTAATGGTTCCGCATCGAATTTTGTAACTTTGTTTAACTTCCTGTAATCTACGCAAAGACGTATATTGTTGTCTTTCTTCCTAATGATTACCATAGAAGAAGAATATGGTGATGAAGATGGTTCAATTATATTCAATTGGAGCATATCATCCAATTCCTTATCAACCTTATCACGAAAGTGTAAAGGAATAGGATATGGGCGAACTCGAATCGGTGTATCGTCAGTCAGAATAATGTCATGTTGGATGACTGACGTATGACCTGGGATGTCAGTGAGGACATCCTCATACGTGTGTAGAATATTAGAGACTTGCTGACGTTGATCATCAGTAAGAGTAGATGAGATAGTAACATCATTCCATTTCTCAGTGGAATGGAGTGGTACAACTGGTATTGGTAGTTGTACATCATCGAAAGAAGATTCCTCTTCTTGGATGACTGACAAACTAGAATAGTGTTGAATAGGTGGTGTAGGATCTTCAGTTGCTTGGAACACTGACTGTAGATAATCAGGACGTGAGTAATACTCCTTCAACATGTTAATGTGGAAGGTTTTATGTTTGCCATTAACATCAACGATGTAGTCGACATCGGATATTCTTGAGATGATCCTGAAAGGACCTCTCCAGGTAATTAAAAGACGATTGTTATGCGCAGGGAGTAATACAAAAGCTTCATCACCAGGTATGAGCTGGCGAAGACGTCTATATTTGTTTGCAGATAGACGAGCTTTTTCTTTGGCATGTTCGGATGATGCAGTAGCTAGTCTACAAGCATCTATGATTTTCTTTCTAAGAGAGATCACATACTCATAAGAGGATTGAGTTTCCTCTTCAATATTCTCATCCACCAATAAGTCGTGGATTAACGACATCGGACCGCGTGGTTGCATGCCAAAAACAAGCTGGAACGGAGAAAACCCCGTTGCTTGATTTTGTACCTCGCGATACGCAAAGAGACAAGCGGGTAGGACCCGATCCCAGTCTTGGGGATGGTCTTGAGTCATCTTACCCAACAACTGCTTGAGTGTCCTATTGAGACGCTCAATTAACCCATTTGACATCGGATGATAAATAGAACTAAGAGATCTATCTATACCTAATGTCTTCATCACTTGAGACATGGATTCAGAAATGAACTGAACCCCATGATCCGACAAGATTTTCCGTGGAAAACCAATGCGTGAGAAGATTAACATCAATGCCTCTGCTACACTGGCAGATGAAGTGTTCTTGAGAGGGATGGCCTCAGGCCAACGAGTGCACATATCAATGCACGTAAGAATATGCGTATGCCCTCTAGCAGATGGAAGCATTGGACCAATAATGTCAATGGCCATTTTATCAAATGGTCTAATCGGGATGTCCGCAGCTTGAATAGGAGCCGCATGAAATGGACCCCGTACCTTAACTTCTTGACATATCAAACAGGACCGACAATAGAGAGTAACATCTCTATGGACGCCTGGCCAGTAGAATGCCGAAAGCACTCTGGATTTGGTACGCGAAAAACCCATATGGCCCGCACATTGCGAGTCATGAGCATGTCGTAATATACGAGATCTCATACAGGATGGGACAAGAATCTGAGAACATAAGGATAAATCCTTTTCCCGTATGACTCTAACCAAAATCCCATTTTTAAGTATAAAGTCATGTCTAGATTTTGCAAGTTTGTTGCTTGTATTCTTTTTGTTAACATACTGAAAGAATTTTTTTAATGAATTATCATTCTTTTGCAATGTTGCAAACAACTCCCGTGAAATAGGAGCATCATCATCACAAGTGGTATGAACTGTAGGTTCAATAGGTGTATCATGCGACATATTAGTAGCTTGCGCTCTAGTCACTACTGCATTTGCAGTTTGAATATGTCGCTCTTCCCATTCAGCTATTTGCTGTGGTGTACACTCTTTAATACCATGTATGCGACCAAGTATTACATCACAGATTGGGTTAGGCAGAAGACATGCTTGGATCTTTCCTGTAAAGAAAGGTGTGTTAAGATCAATAATAGCAGTGGGAAAAGTTTCAATAGTGCCACCAAATGTTACACATTTGACAACCCGGCCCGTGGCACAACTTGGGTTGATCAGCGAAGTCCGTACGCCGATTGTTGTACAACCTGAGTCAAATAGGAGAGAGCATGAAATATTATTGACAAATCCCTTGTTAAACTTAAGAGAGCCCTGTCCTTGGTGTACTGAAGCAGCAGTGGCTGTACAGACTGCAGGCAGGCTAGGCAAGGTATGTCCGCAACGCAGCGTCGTGATCGCCTTAGGCTGGAAAAGAGTCGAGCATTCTGGGCAGTCTTTCACCTGGGAACAATCTAGAGAACAAGACATAGCATTGTGAGTTTCAGCTACTTTACCCTGTTCAATGTTAGCCTGTGTATCATTAAAAGCAACATTAGAATGTCTACCTGTATTATTCGACGATCTATCTCGTCGGCGCGATCGATTGTGATTTTTGTCATTAAAATTGCCATAATTGTCGTTTCTGCTAGAGTTAAAATTTGGATTAGTCCGATAATTTGTAGAATGATCGTTATGATGTTGGTTAAATGGTTTATTTCCAAAAAATTGTCTGTTTTGCGGACCCTGAGACCTTGATCTCCAGTTTTGTTTATTATAATGTCCTTGACTATTTTTAAAATAATTGTTACCAAAATCTCGCGATCTGTGAGTTTGGTTCCAAGAAACATTAAATGGAGCAGATTGTTGAAATTGCTTCCCTTTGTAAAAGTTATCATTGGTGAAATTATGATTATTTCCCTTATTGACATACCTATCAGCACTAAAAGAACGATTGCGTGAAAAATTGTTTTGTTGTGCTGCAAAAGCAACAGGCAATTCACTCTTAATCTGCGCGTTACTTAGATCCATGTTTGGGTGAGCAGTGCAAAAATTTTTTGCATGTTCTTCTAAATTTTTCATTGATAAAGGTTTCCGTTCGTGTAAAAATGCGAGAAATGTAGGATTTACCGACGAAAGTACCTTATCGCGCATCAGTAAATCAAAGAGACCTTCATACGACTTTTCAATTTTGGATAATTCGATCCATCTTTCTAATGTTAGTCGTATCTGTGACAGAAAATCACTAAAATTTCTGCCAGATTGAGGTAGTAATGTGTGAAATTTCAAACGATATTCGTCTTCTGTCATTTGGAATTTTTGCAGAAGTGCTGCTCTAAGAGCATTGTAGTCATTTTTCTCACCAATGCTGGTGGTATGATAAACTGCTAATGCATCTCCTGTAAGTAATCTGGATAAATATGTACAGTATAGCGCTTTATCCACGTTATAAGACCCACAAGTGGCCTCAAACATTCTCTTCCATCTCAAGCTGAAGTCGTTTTACATTTTGTTCCGCTATTAATCTCCTTTCTTCTATTTCTTTTTGTTTCTGTTCCATTTCCTTTTTAAGTCTTTCTTCAGACTCCTTTTGTTTCTGTTCTGCCTCTCGCAGAAATCGTTTCTCTTCTAATTCAGCGGCTAATCTCATTTTTTTCTCGTCTTCCTCAGCAGTTAATCTCATTTTTTTCTCATTCTCCTCAGCCTCAATCCGTTTCTGATCTGCCTCAAATTTCATCTTCTTCTCATGTTCCTCAGCCTCAATCCGTTTTTGATCTGCCTCAAATTTCATCTTCTTCTCATGTTCCTCAGCCTCAATCCGTTTTTGATCTGCCTCAAATTTCAAATTTTCCAAACGTAAGGTTTCTAACCTTCTCTGATCAGCTTCTATTTCTTGAGCTTTCTTATATTCTGACATAGCGAATTGTCTTACCTCTTCAGCAGGTATTTGCAAAGCTTTTGCTTGCTTAATGAAATAGTCTAAGGTAGCCATTTCAATATTATTATGTAATAATACTATTTAAAAGTGTTACTACAACTAATGTTCTTCGTTCCTGTTCTAGAACGGTAAAATCAATTTATATAATAGGCAATAATATTAATAATTAATAATGTAATTTATAACATGTAATGGTGTGAAAGCAGTAATGTGACAGACAATAGCACAATAATGACACGACAAGATATTCAAGCCAAACGAAGACGTTCGCAGAAATCCAATTAAAATAAAATGGGAAACTAAAATGGAATGTCGTAAAGAATTACGATGATAACTGCGATTAAATTCAACAAGACAATAGACACCACAGTGTAAAAACAAAGGTTTTGTAAAAAACTAAACGACAGGAAAGGTGAGACGGACAATAATCACATACAAAATTCATCATAAAACTAAGGCACAAGTAAAAATAGCTACCAAAAACAACAAGTAAACGTGACACTACAGCTAAAACAGACAGGTGTCACAGACCACCAGACACAGTGGACCTAGAATCCTTCTACGCTCACGCGTAGGAACATTCCACTGCGGGAAGTCTGCAAAATAATGTCCTACAGAACGTCTGACGAAGAGCCCGAATTGACTTCGAGATGGATCTCGTTCGTCAGATCTACCTCCCAACCTCCCGCGAAGAATACACAAAACATAACACATAACATAACATAGATAATATAATAAGTGGACATAATCAATTAAGGCACAGCTAATAGTAATAAAGGGTATAAACGGATGCAAGTTATACTTAGCTGGCGTGCGGGTAAAAATCAAAGTGCCGTGTCCCCGTGTATGTACGTAAGAGGATGCAATACTTCGCTCTGCGTATATGAAACTAGCTCGCACGCAATAAGGAGGAAGAGGCGGAGGTTGATGAGGTTGATTGAAGACTTTGAGCATTTGAGTTGATTATGATTCATATTCCGCTAGGATCCAAATTGAGATGATGTCGCCTTGAAAGTAAAAATTCTTCTTTTCAAACGATCAATTGGATGGGTACGTTCCTGAAATTACTTCCAGACCGCACTGGCCTACCAGTTATTGTTGGAGTCGTTTTCATAGTGATGAATTGAATCGCGAATGGTTACAATGGAATAAATGTCAACAATGTCTTTCAAACGAAAAACCAACAATGTATCTTGAATTGTGTGAACTGGTCAAGTATTTAGCAGCACGCGAGTCGTTGGTAACTTTACATAGATTTTATTCACCAGGACACGAAGTGGACAAGACGGACATCGTCACAGGCGTAAAGATCACACGACAACATATTGATTATTACTGCTAAAGTTCCTGAAGATTCTCTTCTAGTAAAGACCTCTGTCCATAGACTAAGGATTACAAAACTGTTACCGTATAATATCCTTCTCAGTCACGACCGTTGACCTTCTTTCAAGGACGTCTATCATGGTAACGTATACATACTCTGGGGTGAAATCTTCCATATTACATTTGTTAAAATTCCCAGACGTTCTTCATACATAGCGTTGTACATCATATAATTTTCACACAAAGTCATATACGATAATCCTAACAGTAAAGGCTTTCAGTTGGCTAACCTCTCTTTACATCCAAGCCACGACTTTGGCATTGAAGCATGTACGGCATATAAAACATGTGCGTAAGATAAACAATATAACTTCTTCTACTCGTAGGAATTCTCCGTCTACGATTCAAATCTTAAAGGCAAGCGACTCTGTAGATCCATTCTAGGAACATCTTAATTCCCGCTAGACTAGTATTAGAGCGGCCTTTTTTCATACAGCATTAAAATAAGAAGTGGGACGATAACTCACGTGACATTCCTGATATTGGTTTCGACCTGAAGACCAATACAGATCACTAGAATAAATGGCTTCCTTAAAAAATGCCATTGAATACGAAATATAAAATTACTATCATGGACACAAGCCAGTTCCATGTTTCCACTTCAAAACATGACGTCACAAACTACTCAACTAGGTTACACGTGATACCGTAACAATTTATATCTTTTATGTGCGTGCACATGTACACTTTCACACAAACACATTCTTGTCTCACTTTAATCGCATATCATCTTCTTTTGCACCTCGGCCTCCACATTTCTCTACCAGGTTATCTTTAGTCTACCTTGATTTCGCCTTCCTTATGGGGTCCGTAGCATAGCCCAAAATGATATTCTGGTTTCGTGTTTTGAGACCAGGACGTCCGTTTTGTGTCTGTGGCTTCCTTTCGGCTTTCACCATTGGCAGACTCCGAATGTCCATCCCGCCGCAAAGTTTGTTCATCTGTGACCGTTTCCGTGACGTGATTTCCTGTTTACATAGACAGGGGTGTCGGCCATGTGCTAAACCCCCAACCTGAAACACCAGGGCGCCTACTTTAGTCTGACTCCTACCCGCACAGACCTGTCCAGCTAAGTAGAACCTGCCAAGAGTAAAACCGTCTCTGACATACCTCTGGGGGCGGTCAGGGTACTCGAGTTGCCATACCGCGACAAGGTATAGGCACTAGTGGTGGCAATTAATCGGATAAAGTGTGCATGATCCTATGTTCTCTTAGTATGCAATCTTGCTGTCTTTTTAAACACGCTCACACTTACACATAGATCATTCATAAATAATCTATCCTCACACCTACACACATCCTTATGGAGCATAGAACCACTGCTACAGCTAGTCCCTTATCAGGAAGCCTGCATCAACCATTTACAAGCTCATGCAGCAGTGCTTTGTGGAGCAATTTGTCTTACACGCTGAGGTTGCCAGTCTCATGCACAAACACATACTGGTCGCCTTGTACAGAAAATGTAACTTCAAGCAGCAACAGGTGTTCGCAAACACACACACTGTCAATTATGCACCACTGTCACTTCGTCCTTAGTCCTATCGGAGCCCAGATTCATCGTCATCATCATCACACCTTTCAGCTCCCCAAGGAGCATAGGCCTTCAACAAACTTATACCAAGTCTTTCTGTCACGTGCCATCAGGTCAAGGTCTTTCCATGTCATCTTCATCCCCTTTGTGTCTATGTCCAGTTGTCTTCTCCTTGTGTTTTTCCGTCGACCTCTACATCTCTTACACTTGGGGTTCCAGAACAAGGACTGCATTGTAAGGCCATCAACAAGTTTCCTCAGTGTATGTCCAATCCATGTCCAGCGTCTTCTTCTCATCTGTTGTTCTACTGGCACTTGTCTGGTTCTTGTCATCAATTCCATTTTGGTGATCTTGTCATGGCGCTTGAATTCCTCCAATCCTCGCAAGCATAGATTTTCTAACACCTAAATGAATATATGAACAAATAAATAGGTGCTATGAAAGCTTGCAATGAAATAGAACTAATGTATGAGATCAAAATTAGGCAGCTAAAATATTTTGGGCAGTGTAAAAAGACATAACACCTTACTGAAGACCATAATAGAAGGCAGAGTTGAAAGCAAACGCGCAAGAGAAAGACAGCGCTATAAGTGGGAAGATAACATCAAGAGATGGACAGGAAAGAGTCTATCAGAGTGCACCATCAAGAAAAGAGACAGGAAAGTGTCTATCAGAGTGCACCATCAAGACAAGAGACAGGAAAGTGTCTATCAGAGTGCACCATCAAGACAAGAGACAGGAAAGTGTCTATCAGAATGCACCATCAAGACAAGAGACAGGAAAGTGTCTATCAGAGTGCAACATCAAGACAAGAGACAGGAAAGTGTCTATCAGAGTGCACCATCAAGACAAGAGACAGGAAAGTGTCTATCAGAGTGCACCATCAAGACAAGAGACAGGAAAGTGTCTATCAGAATGCACCATCAAGACAAGAGAAGGAAAGTGTCTATCAGAGTGCAACATCAAGACAAGAGACAGGAAAGTGTCTATCAGAGTGCACCATCAAGACAAGAGACAGGAAAGTGTCTATCAGAGTGCACCATCAAGACAAGAGACAGGAAAGTGTCTATCAGAGTGCACCATCAAGACAAGAGACAGGAAAGTGTCTATCAGAGTGCACCATCAAGACAAGAGACAGGAAAGTGTCTATCAGAGTGCACCATCAAGACAAGAGACAGGAAAGAGTCTATCAGAGTGCACCATCAAGACAAGAGACAGGAAAGTGTCTATCAGAGTGCACCATCAAGACAAGAGACAGGAAAGAGTCTATCAGAGTGCACCATCAAGACAAGAGACAGGAAAGTGTCTATCAGAGTGCACCATCAAGACAAGAGACAGGAAAGTGTCTATCAGAGTGCACCATCAAGACAAGAGACAGGAAAGTGTCTATCAGAGTGCAACATCAAGACAAGAGACAGGAAAGTGTCTATCAGAATGCACCATCAAGACAAGAGACAGGAAAGAGTCTATCAGAGTGCACCATCAAGACAAGAGACAGGAAAGTGTCTATCAGAGTGCACCATCAAGACAAGAGACAGGAAAGAGTCTATCAGAGTGCACCATCAAGACAAGAGACAGGAAAGTGTCTATCAGAGTGCACCATCAAGACAAGAGACAGGAAAGTGTCTATCAGAATGCACCATCAAGACAAGAGACAGGAAAGTGTCTATCAGAGTGCAACATCAAGACAAGAGACAGGAAAGTGTCTATCAGAGTGCACCATCAAGACAAGAGACAGGAAATTGTCTATCATAGTGCACCATCAAGACAAGAGACAGGAAAGTGTCTATCAGAGTGCACCATCAAGACAAGAGACAGGAAAGTGTCTATCAGAGTGCAACATCAAGACAAGAGACAGGAAAGTGTCTATCAGAGTGCACCATTGTCACGTAGGGTTTATATTCATTTAATTTCCTACATCTTCTTCCTATTCTTTCACCCGATTTCTCTCTTTTATTATCTCTGTATTTCATTTTTCCTGTATATTTTTCATCCATTCGTTTTGCGAATATTATTTTCATAAAATTCGCAAACTTTACCGGTTTTCCTTTCTCTAAAACTGAGAATCGCACCTGGGTGGTATTGCGTACATGTCAGTCGCGCTGGTCGGATGATAGGCGTGAATTTACAGCATTCGCTAGACATTCGTCTGAGGGTCTCTGGCCTGGGGCGTGAAAATTCACCCGAGGGACATGGAAAGTAGACAGAGAGTCTGCATTTCAGTAAACGCATGAGGTTTTTCGTCAGGAAAAAACCCGGCTTAGCGTGAAAATCCACTCCGCACTGCAGACGGTGGTCTGAGATTTGCAACTCATGCAAGCCCTCGGCCACTGATGGCTGTTACGTCACGCGATAAGCGGACGAAGGTGTTATACGGACAGGGGAGACTATTTCGCTTGGCGAAATAAGATTAGGATCCTGTGTCCGATTTTAAAGATATTGGCCAAGTTTGAAACTTTAATTTCATTCTCGCTCATAGACTCACAGTAGATAGGTTGCTCGTAAACAGAATAGCTGTTAGCGAAGTATCTCAGTTTGTTTCGGCAATTTGTCGAACTTCTAGACTTCCAGAAATATTTTCAGCATTTTTATTTTTAAGTTGTGCGACTACCTGTAATTCTGTGGTTGAGGTAATTAATATGATAGATATATAGATTTTGTGAGTGTTAAAGTGTTTAATCGCTTAATTCATTTTAATCTATTTCTTTAGCGCAGAAGAGAAATAAAGTGGTAGGCTATTATATTTTCTAGGGAAGCATTCAGTGGAAAGCAGAATAAAATTAAAATTTCTAGCTTATAACGGCAATTGTAGCTATTTATGAATTTAATTTAACCGCTAATACTCAGTCGAGTGTATTTTTCTAAACTAACGTATAACTCTAGAATCGAGCCTCATGAATGGTGACGGAATACGCACGTGTTCCTAATTCATGAGGATTGCTGATTTTTAAATATAACTTACGTCACGGGAAGTTTAAATGATAAGCAAAGCTCTCTGCTTGCAAGTTTAAATGTAAGTTATAACCAGTACAGATTCTGTTTATTATATTATATGTGTTATTTTTCCTCCACACAGTGAAAGTTTTGGGGTGACCCTAACTTTACCAGCACCTAGTAGTAGTTTCCCTACTTGTGAAGAAATAGACAGTCCTTATTTTGAACCACGTGGGTTTCTTAAGTACCACTGGACTAACAGTGCATATGCAACCCGAGTTAGCCAGAAATACTGTATCCCAATAACGGGTTTTCAAAGACTGTAATGATAAATACTGGACCTTGGAGCCAGATCTTAATTTCTTCTAGAAAAAAACTCTACGTAATTTTTCTGCCTGGTGGCGCGAAATACTTCAAGTATTAACTAACATTTCCCGACTATATATATATATATTTGTGGACTAATCTGTGGTGTGACTAAAGTGAATCCTATACTGAGGGAAGGCACCGACCTGACATTCATCATTTCTAGAAACCTACGCTATTGACACTGTGCTCTGCTAACTCCCGCGCCTGGAATAATTGTTAGGTGACTTAATCAGACATTTGAACAAATTTGCACACCCAAGTAGTCGTTCCCGGAGACTCCAAGTTAAATACGTCTTTTGGAACTGGGGACTTCTTGGCAGAAGACTGCATTTTTTTGAGTCTGTGTGAAGATCTAAAATCAGTGTGTTCCAAGAGGCAGCGAGCAAAGTCGTGAGTACATGTATGAGAGGCCATGGCGGAATGAATGAGTGTACGCTGGTTTGAGTGATATTTTCACTATTATATCTTTGACACCCTGTTGCTGTCCTAATTTTTTCAATCTGCATAATTTGTTGCTAAGGCTAGAGTTCTTGTGTTTTTGTCTTAGGTTAAATCAGATTTTTTTTTTTTCAAACTCTGTGCATATAATTACGAGATAAAACAAAGAAAACTCTTAGACTCAAACCCTATGTATCTGTGACTCTGGCGCCATCATCTGTTCTCTTAACGGGGCGGGGCTAAACCTAGAGTTAACACTATAACGGGGCTATCATCCTTGCAACATTTCCTTGAATTTTTTATGACTATGTGTATATGTATTTTCCTTGATGTACTTTCTTTGATGTTGTGAGCCGATTTTTCCTGATATTAAAATCGCTCTTGAACTTAATAATCGTGTTTGGTCAGCTCGTTCTAGATAATATATATATCATTGTTATAGTTTTGCCACGTCTGTGTGTTTACCTGTCGTCACGTGTATGTGCGTGCCTGTGAGTGATAGAAATATACGTAATATGTATATTGGTGTAGTCTGTCTGACGCTGTAACAACTGTTGTAGAAGATAGGTGAGAGAGAGAAGAATTCTTTTCGCTTTCAGAGACAGCCACTATATCAAAATCTATCATCTCACGTGTGTGGTAATTCTATTACCTTTCACTAACTCTCACTGAGTCTATCACCTATTCAAACCTATTCAGAAGGGACCAAACCTAGTCTTAATTCTCCTATCGAAAATCTACGACAACCATCAAGACAAGAGACAGGAAAGTGTCTATCTGAGTGCACCATCAATACAAGAGACAGGAAAGTGTCTATCAGAGTGCACGATCAAGACAAGAGACAGGAAAGTGTCTATCAGAGTGCACCATCAAGACAAGAGACAGGAAAGTGTCTATCAGAGTGCTCAATCAAGACAAGAGACAGGAAAGTGTCTATCAGAGTGCACCATCAAGACAAGAGACAGGAAAGTGTCTATCAGAGTGCACCATCAAGACAAGAGACAGGAAAGTGCCTGTCAGAGTGCACCATCAAGACAAGAGACAGGAAAGTGCCTATCAGAGTGCACCATCAAGACACGAGACAGGAAAGTGCTTATCAGAATGCACCATCAAGACAAGAGACATGAAAGTGTCTATCAGAGTGCACCATCAAGACAAGAGACAAGAAAGTGCCTATCAGAGTGCACCATCAAGACAAGAGACAGGAAAGTGCCTATCAGAGTGCACCATCAAGACACGAGACAGGAAAGTGCCTATCAGAGTGCAACATCAAGACAAGAGACAGGAAAGTGTCTATCAGAGTGCACCATCAAGACAAGAGACAGGAAAGAGTCTATCAGAGTGCACCATCAAGACAAGAGACAGAAGACGTTGGAGATCCAACCGTCATTGTGTAGATGTCTGATGATGATAAAATGATTATACACAGCTCATTACAACTTGTTAGATATTCCTTGACAGCATGCATACTCATTTAACACGCATTCATTTACAAATACATATTTCATACGCATATTTACTTACATTCATTTACAAATATATATTACACACATATTCACTTACACGTTCAGTTACTACACATTTTGTCACATCCACTATTTTACTGTGTTTATCGTAGAAGCCACGACTGTCTTAACCAGTCAATTTATATTAATTGTTTCATTCCCTCTAAGCTTCCGGTTAACTTCTTGACGATATCCTCCCCATCTGCGTCCCTTTCACACTTAACCTCATGTCTTCATCCCCACGTTATTTTTTAATTTTTAACTGAAGCTTTCTTCCAGGGCTGTGGAGTCGGCCAAAAAATGGTTCAGATTCCGACATTTTAGAAGTCCGACTCTCGACTCCGACTGCAGTGTCTTAGTAGTCATATGGCACAAAATCGGAGTCGGGATCCGGATATTTTTTTTCCAACTTCGACTCTACTTAAAAACGACCGACTCCACGACTTCGACTCCACAGCCATGGTTCCGTCTATTTAACCCCCCTCCCCCCCCCCCCCCCCCCGGCAGTGGTGGTTTAGGCAAAGACGACATCGCTCACAAATACATGCTTGTCGATACAACATGAATTTATTTAAAAGGGGTCTCGCAAGTTCACGCTTGCCTAGGGGCTCGCACAACACACGACAGCCACTGCTCACCCACAAGACGGCATTTTAAAGATATTGTCCTTTTTTTTTTTTTAAGCAGACGCTGTTTATCAGTTCTTGGTTGGTCTCTGTCCATTAGCCTATGTTCTTTAGCAGACGCTATCACGGGTTACAAGTCTATTTTCTTTAGCAGACGCTATCAGGGGTGACAAGTCTATGTTCTTTAACAGATGATATCAGGGGTTACAAGTCTATGTTCTTTAGCAGTCGCTATCAAGGGTGACAAGTCTATGTTCTTTAGCAGATGCTATCATGGGTTACAAGTCTCTGTCCATTAGCAGACGCTATCAAGGGTGACAAGTCTAAGAGAGATAAGTTTATGTTCTTTAGCAGACACTGCCAATCAGGCCTTTTCTGGTCTTTTAAGTTCTTTAGCAAAATAATTGAAAGCGATATTAATGATCTACTTTGTATGTTCTTTAGCAGTTGCTATCATGGGTTACAAGTCTCTGTCCATTAGCAGACGCTGTCAAGGGTGACAAGTCTACGTTCTTTAGCAGACGCTATCAGAGGTGACAAGACTATGTTCTTTAGCAGTTGCTATCATGGGTTACAAGTCTCTGTCCATTAGCAGACGCTATCAGAGGTGACAAGACTATGTTCTTTAGCAGACGCTATCAGAGGTGACAAGACTATGTTCTTTAGCAGTTGCTATCAGAGGTGACAAAATTATGTCCTTTAGCAGACGCTATCAGAGGTGACAAGACTATGTTCTTTAGCAGTTGATATCATGGGTTACAAGTCTCTGTCCATTAGCAGACGCTATCAGAGGTGACAAGACTATGTTCTTTAGCAGACGCTATCAGAGGTGACAAGACTATGTTCTTTAGCAGTTGCTATCAGAGGTGACAAAATTATGTCCTTTAGCAGACGCTATCAGAGGTGACAAGACTATGTTCTTTAGCAGTTGATATCATTGGTTACAAGTCTCTGTCCATTAGCAGACGCTATCAGAGGTGACAAGACTATGTTCTTTAGCAGTTGATATCATGGGTTACAAGTCTCTGTCCATTAGCAGACGCTATCAGAGGTGACAAGACTATATTCTTTAGCAGTTGCTATCAGGTTTTCTTCTTCTTCTGTCACCTGTCAACTCCCAAAGGAGCATAAGCTGTCAACAAACGTATTCCCAGTCTTCCTGTCCCGTGTCTTCAGCTCAAGTTCTTTCTATATCTTCTTCATCTCTGTTGAAGGTGAAAATTTATCTAACTTCTTGCCAAAGTATGTAGAGTGTTGCAATGGTCATCAAATGTTGTATCATATAATGTTGAAGGTGATGTCTTTGTTGTAGAAGATGTAGAGGTATTCAAATACTGGCACTTGAAGTGTAGAGTATCACCCTCAGACACCAGAGATGATGGAGGCGTAGTAATATGGTGTCTTTGGTCTGGTTTGTGTATACATGTTGTAAGTGTGTAGCTAAACAGTTAGCAGGACAGTCCACACAGGACGTCACGCAAACACACGACGTGGAAGTCAATTAATCTGGTAACAGCTGGTTACGTTTCCAAACATTTATTGAGACGCCACAATAGTTACGATGACATTGACGATCAATCACAAGCAATGTAAATCATATCAATCAGTATAAGGTAAGGTTCCCTCAATAAATAAGCATTCCAATAAGCTGATCTCATGGATATGATAGCTTCAGCAGATTCAGCTTATTCATCAAAAATATGCGAGTTAATTAACTCTTTCCTGATACACGTAGATCAGATATGTAGGCATGTTTAAGTACCAGCCGCACGAGCATGGCGGACTATGAACTCAGTTCACGTTGACCTTCTGTGGACATATTTATAAGTCTAACCTTCGTAAAGGCGTCTTCGCTGGCATAACGAAGTTTGAGGAATGTAATATTAATTTTTCTGTGGGCATAAGTAGCCTGAACCATAGATATATTAGGCATCGAGATATCTGGTGTGCTTCTAGTAATAAAGTCTCTCCCCCGCCTGACAGTGCGAAACGAGTCGAACAATGGTGTCTAACCTCACAGACTACAGGACAAAATAGGAAGAGCAGTTTTACCTTTATGTTCGAAAAACACCACAATTCCAACCGTCTCCAGACGTTAGAATTACACACATGGGATTAATATGAATAAACTTGCCATCAAAATCACAGAAGGTCCTTGTCGTGGAATATTCTAATCCACATATATAAATTAAAAGGTAAATATAAAGCCTAACAAATAAATCTAATAAAGAAAAGAGCAATGGTAAAATAACAGTGCTGTCACAAAGAATGTACTCGAAATCCCCCTTGTTTTCTGCTTCGTCTGCAAATTGTAACGCTTTCACGTTGATAGTAAAAGCTTACTATATTATTACCCGCTTTCTTCAATGAAACGTGTGCTGTATTTCTTGGAAAAACATTGAGATACCAAGCTGAACAATGACCTAATTTTAATATTTCATTCATTCCATTTTATACACGGCGTAACTAAAGACAGATGGACTAAAGGATAGAGAGAAGGGAGAGGCATAAAGCCGAACACGTGCAACACAAAACACGCGTCGCGCGATACACAATTACTACTATCACGCGTGTAAGGCCACATGCACTAACTTTTTCAGACGGACAGTGATAAATTCACTACCCTTCCCAGAGTTAGGTTTTAAAAAACCTGGGAAACGCTTATTAGAAAAGATAACATTATATGGGTTTACGTTTGAAAACATTACAGTACCCAGACAGCACATCTTCGAAACAGGAGGTAGAAGAAATTGCATATTTTGAACGCAGCCACTTAGCTCTATTAAATATATATATTTGGGTTCCTTAGGGTTTGCTGACAAAGAATATGTACAACGTTATGCAAATAGTCTAGGAATTAACAAGTTATAGCCAAAATAAAATGATGGTGCTGTCAGACAACACCCAAAATCAGAATCGCTCAGTGGTAGATTTTTTTACACCACCATTGTACGGGAAATGGGCCACAAGTTACATTTGAACTGATTGGCTGGAATGATATGTAAGGCTAAACACGATTAGTCGGGCTATAAATACTATCTTTGGTTGTTAGGGGAGACGTAGGAAGTTAAAATTTTTTCAAACACTTGTCGAAACGTGGCTCCATTGGCCAGACTCGCTGATATACTCACTTAGGAGCGTTAGTTCGAGACCACTAGTCAAATAAGCTTGATAAAGCAACAGTGCGTTGAAGCCAGCTCATATTTTTGCTAAATAAAAGCCTGGAACATAAGCAGATGTGAATTTGTGCCAGTAGTTGTGCCAGAATTCATTGCTAATCAACGTATCTGTGTTTGTTTCCATGAATTGTGGTAAGCTTGAAACATTCAGTATCTTTTAATGAAAATTGAATGTGAATTGTTAATTTATGCCTGTATATATGTGTAGTTCAGTAGCAAACATGATGTAAAGCCTATAATGCTCCAGCCTGAACAGAAGGTGTCGGAGGAAAGTAAAACTGCATGGAATGGCCAAACAGTACACTGACACCTAGATTATTGATTAGACAGAAATAATGCTGGAAGTGCAGAGGCGTAGTAACCATTAAGGAGGTAAATACTGGTATAAAGTATTTCAGATGAAGCTGACAGTTGGCCTAACGCTCTGAACTCAATGTTTGTGATGTATTGTGCTCAGTGTAAAAAGAGAGTATAAATTAGTTATGAAGTAGAAGGTACATCCTTCTTGTTTTCAGGGACCGTGGTCTTGATGATATTGAGCAGCACCTGGTCAGAGCTTTGCTGAATCCAGAGTCGGACAGCATACTCCTTGGTCCATTTAGCTATCAGTGAGGTGTCTCCAGAGCCCAGGGGAGAATCGAGCAGAGGAGTCTGTTCCTGCCGCCATCACGCAAGATAAGCTGATGTGGCCAGCTGAGCTCAAAATTATGTACCCCAGCTTAAAATGACCTTGTAAAAATAACATTAAGAGGGGAATTAAATTGTTTTAATATCAGGAACTGAGAATATCTCCAATACTAGTCCCAATAAAGACAAACTATTGAAGTCATGATGACAAATACCAACAGAGCTTGAACAAAACAAAACCAGTATTACCTCATATTACTACTACACAACTGACACACATAGGATACTTTTAATAATATATGTCATTACCATATTCATATTGATAAATTCTGTACATATAACTTGTAAGTAAAATTGATTGTGATTCCTGGTTCCCTTTGTATTTGAATCAGGACACATATTCATTCATAACAGCAATGAATACATATTGTTATTTGAAAAGTTATCAGTGACTCCTTTAAGATATCCTTTAGAGTGTTATATGTATGTGAGTGTCACAGTGTTGTCAAGTGTGGTGGAATAAATTAAATTGTTTATCTGTCTGTTGTTGTTATGACTTACACTTCATCATACACATACCCTAGACATACAACGTAGTCATCACACTATTCCAGAATAATTCTGACTGAGGTATACATATGTGGCAGCAAGCAAGGTTATATATAATACACTACTCTTATTAGATATATATACCTTCACAGCTGATCTCAGTCAGTACACTAAGTCCCCTATAAATATTTATAACATCTCACTTCACCACATATATTGGGGTCTCGCTCTTGGGATTTTGAATCTTTCCCTATTAAAAATATTGGGGGTAATTCACTTCAGGGAATATAAGAATTAAAAGGTATCCTTGGGTGGAATTAAATAAGGTTGAGCTCACGGTGCCTGTGTTGTCCATTATATATATTTAGAATTTGAATTGTTGGTTAGACATTGTAGAAATTTACCTGATAGACAATGGCGGACCTGGCCAAGTTTCGATCTGCTGCTGTTCAGACTGCAAAGGAGTTAGGATTAGATGGGCAAGTTATGGTTGCCTATGTCACTACGGAATGTGACAAATTTATTGAACGCGAAGAAAGAAGGTTTGAAGCCGAAAGAAAGTTAGAGGCTGAAAGGGAAATTAAGAAGTTACAATTTGAGGCTGAGGCTGAGACTAAGAGGTTGCAGATTGAGGCTGAGGCTAAGAAATTGGAGGCAGAAAGAGAAGACAAAAGATTGGCTGCAGAAAGAGAAGAGAAGAGATTAGCTGCAGAAAGGGAAGCAGAAAAGGAGGAGAAGAGATTACAAAGGGAACATGAGTTAAGACTAAGGGAGTTTGAGTTTCAAGGCCATGCTCCTGAAAATGGTGCCAGTCCCTTTGCCTCTGATGCCACTGCTAGCCAAGGAGCCTCAACCTCAGCTATGAATTTTCATTTAGATCATTTTGTTGAGAAAGACGATGATATTGAGAGCTACCTAAATAGGTATGAACTATTAGCTACCACGTATGGGTTAGAGAGAGAAAGGTGGAGCTTAAAGTTATCTCAAGGACTTCGTGGGGCAGCTTATGAAGTTTTTGCAAAAATGAGCAGAGGTGATCAGGAAAATTATGACATGCTAAAGCAGGCTCTTTTGTTAAGATATGAAAAGAATGCAGAATTCTATAGGAAAAAATTTAGGAATGCTAAACTACTGTCAGGTGAAACCTATCACCAGTTCTCTGCACGAATAGAGACATACTTGGAGAAATGGACTTCTCTGGGGAAAACCCAAGATCTTAAGGAAATGGTCCTTATAGAGCAATTAAGAGAGTCCATGGCTCCAGACCTGAGAAAGTTTCTCATGGAACAAGGTGCAGAGAGGCTGGGTGAGTTGCTAAATGTTGCTGAAAGGTATCAAGCAGCTCAAGCAGAGGTAACAGGAAATAAAAAGAAACAAGTGGATAACTTTAGGGCACCACAGAACTTTAATAAATTTGATCCTAAGGATCAAAATAAAGGTAAGCACCAATTTGATAGGCCACGGTATGAAAATAAAAATAAATTCCCACAATTCGATGAAAGGAAATATGATGAAAGAAAATCTTTCAACCAAGGAAAAAGGTGGTGTAAAAATTGTCAGATGGACAATCATGACACTGACCGTTGCAGAAGGAAACCTGTGTATATGGCAACCCTTCAGGTCAGGTCGACCTCAAGAAAGGAGGAGGATATTATGTTAGATACCACTCCAGAAGAGATGAGGAAGGCACAGGCTGGGGATAAAACACTCAAGCCTTGTTTCAGAAAATTGTCAACTTGTCATACAACTCCAGGCAAGAGAGATTTTTACATGAAAAACAAGTTGATGTATAGGAAGACTGGAGCTAGATCCAAAGGTCACGGACAGCTGGTTCTTCCAAAAAGATATAGGGCAGACTTAATAAGGAGCCTACATGTGAAACCAGATGGGGACCATGAGAAGATAGGTACCATCATTCAAAAGGTGGCTCACAATTATTATTGGCCCAAAGCAAGATGGGACATTGAGAATTTTGTAGAAAGGTGTAGCATAGCACATGAGGGAACACCCACAAGTGGGAACATGGATCAGGACCTGGACACGCCACGGGGCAAAATTAGGCCTGATAATAAAAAGAAAAATAGATTTGATAAAGTGGACCAAATGGAATGGGAAGCCCCTTTTCACGGACAAGCTTCACTTAACTGTTTTACAATGGCCACTATGCGGAGAGTGCAAAAAGATGTCTTACCCCAGGATAAGCCGAAAATCCCTCAATCGGACTTAAACAAACTGGAGGAAGAGGATGTAGAGAGGAAATCTCTCATCAAGAATTTTAAGTGGGGAGAAAGCCCCAAAAGAAAAATTGGTAGCGGTCGTTTTGTGAATGATAATTCTGGGAGGAAAAATCATCACTATAAAGCTTCGAGTGGAAGAGACCATACCGGTGCATGGACAAATAGGTCCACACAATTAAAGGTCCATATGTAGCTTTGTTAAGAACGTGGACTGATGAAAAGGCAGAGGAAAACATTACATCTTCATACCAATATGTGAATGAGCTGACCACTCGTTTAAAAACTGGTTGGAAACTTGCCAATGAAAATTTGAAACAAGCCAGGAAGAAACATGCTGCCTATTATAACAGGAAGGCGAAAGACAGAAATTTGGCTGTGGGAGAGAAAGTACTGCTTCTTTTGCCCGGGAGTCAGAATAAGTTACAAATTGGATGGCAGGGTCCATATACAGTTTTAGAGAAGGTATCTAGAACAAATTATAAGATAGATAAGAAGGGGAAAGAAAAAATCTATCATGTGAACCTCCTGAAGAAATATTTGGAAAGAGAACATCAGGAGGAGACACACTTGTTGACCTTGTCCATCGCCATGGAGATGAAAAAGGAACCACTTTCATCATTTGAGTATCCATTACACCCCTGTGAGACAGCAGCACAGGTGAAAATCAGTACACATTTAACGAAAACTCAGAAAGAGAGAGTGCAACAGGTTCTAAATAATCATGCAGAGGTGTTAACAGACCGACCAGGGCATACAAACCTATTGGAATATGATATGAAACTGATAGACCCCACACCTGTCTGTATGAAACCATATTCGATTCCGTTTGCTAAGGAGAAAGCTTTGAAGGAAGAGATAGACTATCTATTGAAGGAGGGAATTATTTCACACAGTGAATCCTCATATAGTTCCGGTGTTGTACTCTTAAGGAAGCCCTCTGGAGAACATAGACTCTGTATAGATTACAGGAGACTGAATGCTATTACAGAAAGTCAGGTGGATCCATTGCCGGATACAAATCAGCTGTTTGCCAGACTAAATAAAGCTAAATATTTCTCAAAAGTGGATCTGAGTAAAGGATACTATCAGATTCCAGTAAAGCCTGAGGTTAGACCATACCTAGCTTTTAGTACCTCAGAAGGACACTATGAGTTAAATAGATTGCCATTTGGATTGAAGAATGCGCCGAGTGTCTTCTCTAGAATGATGAGAAAATTGTTGGATGTAAACATTTCGGAGGAACATAATGAATCCCTGAGTTGCCTCTTTGATTGAGGATATTCCGAATGTTTCATACAGGATAATAAGAAGATTATGGGATCCACTACGAAAACTCTGCTATCACCAGGTATATGTTATCTCCTCATAACGTACATTTTGAGGGAAATATAATGTTCTCTGGACATGTCATTGCGCAGACTCAGAGAAGAGAAATGGTGAATACGGGTTGCGAAGCAGCATTAAGACAAGCACTCACACTTGCGGCTGTTCAGTAACATAACCGAAATATATTATTGGTTGTAGAAGTCTGAGGCAGATTTCATGAGTAGTGCCTACTCTGAATGGACCCAACTACATAAAACCAGGATAGCACCACAGCAGAGTAAAGTCAAGTTGACTTACATTTATCTATGTGTATATAGAATAAAGGACTGACATGGGATGTCTGTTTTAAGAGGGGAGATGTCGTGGAATATTCTAATCCACATATATAAATTAAAAGGTAAATATAAAGCCTAACAAATAAATCTAATAAAGAAAAGAGCAATGGTAAAATAACAGTGCTGTCACAAAGAATGTACTCGAAATCCCCCTTGTTTTCTGCTTCGTCTGCAAATTGTAACGCTTTCACGTTGATAGTAAAAGCTTACTATATTATTACCCGCTTTCTTCAATGAAACGTGTGCTGTATTTCTTGGAAAAACATTGAGATACCAAGCTGAACAATGACCTAATTTTAATATTTCATTCATTCCATTTTATACACGGCGTAACTAAAGACAGATGGACTAAAGGATAGAGAGAAGGGAGAGGCATAAAGCCGAACACGTGCAACACAAAACACGCGTCGCGCGATACACAATTACTACTATCACGCGTGTAAGGCCACATGCACTAACTTTTTCAGACGGACAGTGATAAATTCACTACCCTTCCCAGAGTTAGGTTTTAAAAAACCTGGGAAACGCTTATTAGAAAAGATAACATTATATGGGTTTACGTTTGAAAACATTACAGTACCCAGACAGCACATCTTCGAAACAGGAGGTAGAAGAAATTGCATATTTTGAACGCAGCCACTTAGCTCTATTAAATATATATATATTTGGGTTCCTTAGGGTTTGCTGACAAAGAATATGTACAACGTTATGCAAATAGTCTAGGAATTAACAAGTTATAGCCAAAATAAAATGATGGTGCTGTCAGACAACACCCAAAATCAGAATCGCTCAGTGGTAGATTTTTTTTACACCACCATTGTACGGGAAATGGGCCACAAGTTACATTTGAACTGATTGGCTGGAATGATATGTAAGGCTAAACACGATTAGTCGGGCTATAAATACTATCTTTGGTTGTTAGGGGAGACGTAGGAAGTTAAAATTTTTTTCAAACACTTGTCGAAACGTGGCTCCATTGGCCAGACTCGCTGATATACTCACTTAGGAGCGTTAGTTCGAGACCACTAGTCAAATAAGCTTGATAAAGCAACAGTGCGTTGAAGCCAGCTCATATTTTTGCTAAATAAAAGCCTGGAACATAAGCAGATGTGAATTTGTGCCAGTAGTTGTGCCAGAATTCATTGCTAATCAACGTATCTGTGTTTGTTTCCATGAATTGTGGTAAGCTTGAAACATTCAGTATCTTTTAATGAAAATTGAATGTGAATTGTTAATTTATGCCTGTATATATGTGTAGTTCAGTAGCAAACATGATGTAAAGCCTATAATGCTCCAGCCTGAACAGAAGGTGTCGGAGGAAAGTAAAACTGCATGGAATGGCCAAACAGTACACTGACACCTAGATTATTGATTAGACAGAAATAATGCTGGAAGTGCAGAGGCGTAGTAACCATTAAGGAGGTAAATACTGGTATAAAGTATTTCAGATGAAGCTGACAGTTGGCCTAACGCTCTGAACTCAATGTTTGTGATGTATTGTGCTCAGTGTAAAAAGAGAGTATAAATTAGTTATGAAGTAGAAGGTACATCCTTCTTGTTTTCAGGGACCGTGGTCTTGATGATATTGAGCAGCACCTGGTCAGAGCTTTGCTGAATCCAGAGTCGGACAGCATACTCCTTGGTCCATTTAGCTATCAGTGAGGTGTCTCCAGAGCCCAGGGGAGAATCGAGCAGAGGAGTCTGTTCCTGCCGCCATCACGCAAGATAAGCTGATGTGGCCAGCTGAGCTCAAAATTATGTACCCCAGCTTAAAATGACCTTGTAAAAATAACATTAAGAGGGGAATTAAATTGTTTTAATATCAGGAACTGAGAATATCTCCAATACTAGTCCCAATAAAGACAAACTATTGAAGTCATGATGACAAATACCAACAGAGCTTGAACAAAACAAAACCAGTATTACCTCATATTACTACTACACAACTGACACACATAGGATACTTTTAATAATATATGTCATTACCATATTCATATTGATAAATTCTGTACATATAACTTGTAAGTAAAATTGATTGTGATTCCTGGTTCCCTTTGTATTTGAATCAGGACACATATTCATTCATAACAGCAATGAATACATATTGTTATTTGAAAAGTTATCAGTGACTCCTTTAAGATATCCTTTAGAGTGTTATATGTATGTGAGTGTCACAGTGTTGTCAAGTGTGGTGGAATAAATTAAATTGTTTATCTGTCTGTTGTTGTTATGACTTACACTTCATCATACACATACCCTAGACATACAACGTAGTCATCACACTATTCCAGAATAATTCTGACTGAGGTATACATATGTGGCAGCAAGCAAGGTTATATATAATACACTACTCTTATTAGATATATATACCTTCACAGCTAACGAAGTTTGAGGAATGTAATATTAATTTTTCTGTGGGCATAAGTAGCCTGAACCATAGATATATTAGGCATCGAGATATCTGGTGTGCTTCTAGTAATAAAGTCTCTCCCCCGCCTGACAGTGCGAAACGAGTCGAACAATGGTGTCTAACCTCACAGACTACAGGACAAAATAGGAAGAGCAGTTTTACCTTTATGTTCGAAAAACACCACAATTCCAACCGTCTCCAGACGTTAGAATTACACACATGGGATTAATATGAATAAACTTGCCATCAAAATCACAGAAGGTCCTTTCCCATGATGAAAGAACACTCGGGGAGACAAGAGCATATCTTGCCCCGACACAGATCACATCTCGACCGAGTTCTGCCACAAACTAACTGGGCGGAAGCTTGTTCAATCTACAACCAAAAAGACAGACATGCGCAGAGAACCATTCCCGTGAGAACAATTCAGAAAAGTACGTAGCTATGATCCTATACTGAGAACGACATATAAAATCGAGCCTTATAAGGAAAGAAATAGCAACATTGCAGGTTGCCAACCACTTCTAAGAAAAGTAGACCTGTACGCTCCTTAAAAGGACATGAACCGAGATCGGTATGACATTACACCGGCAACCTTCGGTCACACGAAAGATAACTACACAAAGTAAAACGGTGAGTTCATTTACCGAGTTCTATCCCTTGCATAAGGAAAAATTAGCGTACACTGTTAACGTTGCATAATTCTTATGTGTAACAATCTCCTTCACGTCTGTCACCAGTTCTCTTCTCCGTGTGTTCTTTGGTCTCCCTATACCTCTCTTACCGTGGGGATTTCAGGAAAGGGATTGTCGGGTAATGCTATCTGCAGGTTTCCTCAACGTGTGTCCTATCTATCTCCAGCGTCTTCTTCTCATCTCTTGTTCCATTGGCACTTGTCTAGTTCTTGTCATTAGTTCTACATTGGTGATCGTGTCATCATTTCCATATTGGTTATCTTGTCATCAGTTCCATATTGGTTATCTTGTCATCAGTTCCACATTAGTGATCTTGTCATCAGTTCCACATTAGTGATCTTGTCATCAGTTCCACATTTTAGTGATCTTGTCATCACTTCCACATTAGTGATCTTCGCGTCAGTTCCCCTATGCTCCTTTGGGGCACTAAATGGCATTGATGATGATAATAATGATAATTGGTGATGGTGACATTTGTATTATTGTTATTATGATTATTGTTATTATGATTATTATTATTATGCATGTTAAACTCTATAATGAATTTCTTCTAAAATTGAAAAGAGTTACGTGAAGATTTACTAAAAGTCAGCAGGGTACAGGGACAAAATCAAAAAGGTTGAGAACCGCCTGCACAAGGGGTGAGAGCACAATACAAGATTGAACGACTCTTGCAATCTGTTGCGCGTACCGTCACGCGTGTAACTTTGTTATGACCGAACAGACCACAACTCATTTCTCAGCTTGTCATGCTGGCCAGACACCCAACCTGACTCGGGCAGTTAACTGTCTGTGTTTGCTATTCATGTGGTTGCATCTTTTTTGTGCCTCGTCTGGCGCGTACTGTTTTCATCAACTAATTTCGATGAAAATATCTGACCACAGATGCGTCTGTTATGTGGCACGTGCAGACGGCTGTCGCAGTAAGATTCGTGACCTTTCTAGGTATTCCCGATCATCATTTTCATCTACAAACATATTGAGCATCATCATGAATCCGCTTGTTCCCATTCAGGGGTAAAGCTATCGCTGACCCCAGTATTTGTAATAACCTCTGACCAGAAGTCCCCACATTCTTTGATCTTTTTATTTTTATGCACCGTTTTTATGCAGATTTTGTTAGGCTTTTTTTTAGTACAATTTTTTTAATGCATATGCTCTTCGGTTATTTTCAATTTTGTAAAATTTTAATCTGCATTTTCGTTGCATTTTGCTTCTGTACAGTTTTCTCTTCATTCTCCTGGGAGTTATTTTGTACAGTTATTTATAAAGATTTTCGTTGCGTTTATTCGTTGTTTTTGTAAATTTTTCTCTTCATTCTGTTTTGTGGTTTTGTTTTGTTTTTTGTACTGTTTTTTAATCCAGATTTTCGTTGTCTTTTATACTTTGTTTCTGTAACAATTTTTTAATATCTAGATTTTCTTTGGACTTTTTTTTCAGTATTACTTTCAACCAGATTCTTTTTCGTGTTGTGATTTTTAATATCTTAGTACCATTTTTAACCAGATTCACAAATCTTTTTTTTTTTTTTTTTTTTTGGTATATTTTTTTTCCAGATTCTATTTGGCTTTTTCGTTTTTAGTACCATGTTTATCCAGATTCTCTTTAGCGTTATTTTCTTTCTTGTAACGTTTTATCCAGATTCTTTATAGCTTGTTCCGTATCTAGCACCATTTTACCCAGAATGATTTCCTCTCTCTCTCTCTCTCTCTCTCTCTCTCTCTCTCTCTCTCTCTCTCTCTCTCTCTCTCTCTCTCTCTCTCTCTCTCTCTCTCTCTCTCTCTCTCTCTCTCTCTCTCTCTCTCTCTCTCTCTCTCTTCTGTACCACTGTCTGCAGATTATTTTTAGCTGTTCTGCTTTTGTTTATATGTTTTTATTAGCACCACTTTTAACCAGATTATCTCGGGGTGTGTTTGTGTGTGTGTGTGGGGGGTGGTGGGGGGGGGGGGGGTTAATACAATTGTTATCCAGATTCTCTTTGGCTTTTTTTGTACCTGTTAAAGAACGAATATTAATGTATGTTGTATCGTTGCCACACACAGGCTATTACCATTATTTTGCGGTAATATGTCTCTCTGTGGTAACTCATGTTTTTGCACGGGTTTTAACTTATATTAAACGCTGCATATTTAATACATCACCAGTTGTTAATGACGTAACGCGTTTTGCACTAATTTATGCTAACGGCTAATATTCTTGGCCTTTTGTTACTTCCAGTCTTCATAGTAAGACGTGTTTTATTCAAGCTCCAAGTATTGCAGAGGAAGATAACTATTTTAAGTGGCATATTTGACTTCGAAGGCCGCCACTATGTTATATAAGATGATTCAGAACTTATCAAGAAGTTCCACCTATTAATGAAGGTATAATTCAAGTATTTTTACATTCACGTCGTCTGGTCCACATTACTTGGGTGGTCATCGTTCGTATGCACCTCTAGTACAGCGGCCAGAACTGAATGATTGAGACGAGACAGGTGGAAAATTAACTACGATGTAAGCCTTATATATATGCCTTGGCCATGATGAAGTTGTTCCTGAAGAAGATTAAATGTTGAAGATGATTTGTGGACCCTCTAACCAACGACTTGTGTTCTTCGGCCAGTGATGTCCTGTAACGACCATACCCGTCTCCATTCGTGTTTACCAGTATGATGCATGTACGTTTGTGACTATATTCTAACCCAACCTAACTACAAGAAGATAAACATATGTAACATACCACCCTTCCTTTTTTTTTGGTAACGTTTTATCCGGATCTTCTACTTTTTTGTTTTTGTTTTTAAAGTTGTTACATTAAACGTGTGAGTGTATTCTTCTGTTTGATTAACTCACATACAGCAATCTTCGACATGGTTTTTGACTTCCTCACAACAGGAAGACTTGGCGTTAAGTTTGCTGAAGTGTGGTGATGATTGTTTCAGGCCCCGGTAACGTACGGGCGGCAACATTCATAATGTCTCAAGCGTGCTTTAAGTTTTAGCTTCCGGACAGTTTGATTCATGCATTCATCGCATAACTGTTGTTGTATGATAGAAAACACACTCATAAACACACATATACTGAGAGAGAGAGAGCGAGAGAGAGAGAAGGAGAAGAAGAAGAAGAAGAAGAAGAAGAAGAAGAAGAAGAAGAAGAAGAAGAAGAAGAAAGAAGAAGAAAGACGAAGAAGAAGAAGAAGAAGCAATGGAAAACAACATACATCGTTTTCTTGAGCAACTGAGTTATCCGACTTCTGTTCATATCCTGTTTTGATGTTCTGAAGTGATACAATTTCTATATTTTCCCTCCTTCCTGAAAGCTTATTACTTTGTTGCTCATTCCCTCTGTCATTTCCCCCTACCCCTGGTCTCTGCTATAATGGTGTGTCACTGTTTACAGGATACAGTCTCTTAACGCCGTGTTTGTTACTAACCCTGGACCACTTAAGCCGTGTACTCTTGTGTACAAACATCCCACCATGTCGCACTATTCGAAGTTATAATTATATGTAAAATATGATAACGGGTTCCAGCCCAATGGTAAAATATGCAATGAAAATGTGTAAACATAAGTTTGTCATCTATTTATTAATGTAATATAACATCAAAGGCTAAGAAAAATGTATGTTTGGCTCTATATTACAAACAAAGTAATAGAATAGTTATAGAAAGCAAAATTTAAAACAAAATAAAAAAAACTATTAAATTTCGTACCTGATGATATGATGAAAACGTGATTATTGTCTTTTAAAATAATTTAACTCACTATCTTCTCTTTCTTGAAATCTTCATACATACGCTGGTATTTCGTCTGCGCGTTTTATAATATTCCGTACCGTAGATTCAGGAATTCCGACCACTCGTCCTATTTTAGAGTTACTATGACCACGTGCATGCCGTTCAACTAATTGAATTGTTGTTCCAATGTAATAACAAGCCTCTTCGATTATGCGCTGTCAGTGTTTCCGTCTGAAGTATTCTTCATGTTGTCCATTTTGTTAGGTAAAGGTAAAAAGGTAAAGGATCCCGTTACACGCCCGTTGAGGCATATTGGGAATATGGTGTTAGGCCCATATTTTCTTGATCATAGGCACACTAGGGGTGATGTGGTCAGCATCACGCCGGCCGCCTTAACCTTCCCAGAGTTGCTCTGGTACCCAATTCATGAGGCTGGGTCGACCCCGGAGCTATTTGCGGTCTAAAAAATCCCACCAATTGTGGATCGCACCATGGACTTCCAAGCTTGTTAAGGGCACTTAAAAAAAACAAAACAAAAAAACTACAGAAATGTATATTGTAATATGGTACAGCAGACAGCAGCACATCCACACACGACGACAGGCAAGTGCAGACTGTCGTAGCGGCACGTAAAACGCTAGTTTATAAACTCGACTCGTTTGTCATTTTTTGCGCAAGATTTGAAGAGTTTGGGAAAATCTTTATGTAGCGAAATTTGGTTCCTCTTGCTTTGTTGTGAGAAAAAAATGTGTAGCGCGACACCCACACACACACAGCGCAAGGTCAGCGCGGCGGTCTTTCTTTGAAGTTTGAAGACGGGAAATGTGAATTACGGTTAAAGTCAGACAATATTACTGAAGAATGAGGAAATAGCTATATAGGAATGTATGGCGGACTTTAAAAGTTTGCATTTACTGGACATTAAATTATTCACTACAAGAGAACGCCTGGTTGGAATACAATTAAATAAAAATAATTCAACAAAGGAGATAGACTAGGAATTATATCCAAAAGAATAATATTCAAATATAAATAGTTTTAAAGATAATTAATATTTTTCACCTTCATCACATCTGCTAAAAGTTAGCTAATAATCTTTAAACATTTATTATAACTACATGCCTAAACGGATTTAAATATAAATTGGATAGAATGAAAGCCTCATATGGGGAAAAGGAAATGATACCTAGGAAGGAAGGAAGGATATAAGTGTGTAGTGAACAGAAGAGCAAACAAGTACAGGAAAAACACAGATTGCTTCAAATCGCCTCAAATCAGGAGATGAAACTAAAATCTTTTGGGGAATTTAGGAGGTGCTTTCTCGGACGGGCGAGAGACTGAAATATAAGGACAGAGCGGCGCATTGGAAATCACATACACCAAATCCAGAAGCCAGAGTGAGAAACTGGAAGACAGTATCTGCAAGAAAAGTTATTTTTTCACGCTGCATGCAGGGCAGATTAACTTCAACCAAAACAGTCTCACCGTGAGCTTATAAATCCTAAGAGGGTATGTAAGTTTATTAAAAATATATGTATTACTAATATCATTTTATTTCAGATTTTATTTCTGATTGATTGTAGCAGATATAATAAAAAAGGGAATGACGCTAACCAAAGATAACCTTCACCGGCATTGTCAGGAAGCATAACCATTAATTGGTTAACCACATATATCATGGCTAGTTCTTGCCTGGAAGCTTACGACATACCAGCAAGTACATAAGTGACTTGACATCCATAAGTGGAAGGCAAAGGTTATATCGTACCCATGTATCATAACATGTGATTTATTCATGTATATTGTTAATTCTGCACAGTATACATTATCTTATCATGCTATCTCTGTAACATACTACCATGATTCATTCATTTATATACAAACACTGAAGACATGGTCGCATCATGAACAGCAGTGGGTGGTGAGATTGTTGGAACACCATGGCCACCTATTACTTCTTGTTCCAGGTTGTATGATCAATGTTTATGATCATTCCTGATCGAGAAACTAAAGACTTGTAGAAGTTGATCCAGCTCACTGAAGCCTAGAGGTCAACCAATCTTCAACACCTTAGTCCCCCGTAGTTATAGGGTGGGCTGAAGGAAAGTCTTCCGTACTCCAGTGTGTCTCAGGAACCTCGAGCAGACGTGGCTAATAACATAAGATGAGTTTATGTGTATCCATCCAACAAATCCTGTGAGCAGTTTCTAAAACGACTGTTTAATGATGACAACTAGATGGCAATAGATAATGTGACAAACTTGTTTTATAAGTTCAGTGGAAGATAAATCCAAGACTTTTTAGCTTGTTTATTTGATTTGTAACTGTAAATAATCATACATTTTACCATCTTACAACAACCATTTCTCATTACAAGAATATATAGATGTACATAATAAATTGGATAATTGTACTCATTTGACTTGTTAAATTTTTAACTGTTAAATTTGAGTTAGTTAGTTGCTTATCCTTTACAGGACGTGGCAATCAACCCCAGCTTTTATTGGCTGTTTGTGATTTTTCTAGGCAATTTTTTCATTCAGTAGTTTGCCATTGCTTTCTGAACGGTACGGCGCTTATACCATTGTTAAAAATCCACACAAAGCGATCTGCTACCAAACCGCCTGCAGCAGGTTTCGAACCTGGTATATCTGGATTATGAAACTGCGTTCATATCCATTAGGAAATTTGAGTTACCTTTTCAAATTTAATTATATTATCACGTAGGGTTACGATAGCGAAAGTAGCAACTTATACTTCTGAAGCCTAAATCTATTGTCCAGCTCAGAGTATTCACAGCTGTAACTCACTTGTGATACCAGTGTACTTCTCGTAAGCTGGAACTTCATACTTTCTGGAGAGAGATTCTACTTCTGCTCTACCACTATTATCATAATAGGAAAACCTTTCGCTACACTTTACCAAAAAAAACTCACAATAATTAAATTTTGGCTCGCATTAAATGCGACCTCGGGTATCATTTACTAATTCGCGCTAAAATCAAATTCGCACTCTTCGAACTCACACTACCCTATCTGTATATTAAACAAGCATTACAATAAAGACAATTAACTGCCATATTGTTTTATTACATACAGTGTTTTGTCACAACGCGAGTGCCGATTTGTTCAACACTAAATTTCACCGCTGGTAGTAATTATTACTGTAACTTCCTGTTATTGGCAATTTTAAATTTCATGTTATTTCTTTCTGGGAATAACAAATAAAAAATAAAACATTTTTAACCAATAGCACTTATATTGTTTCGGCATTTGTTTCAAGTATATCCGGTCGATACAAGTGAGAACACAACAATTTAAAAATAGGACGTGCTGTCTACTGTACTTTTAATGCACCAATGTTGTTTATTTTGGTGTCCTATGGTGTTAAGGACTATCTTCATTGCACACGGACAACTCCATCAGTGCTCCGATCTCCTCCCTTAGATCACACAAGGAGAATCTTAGCACAGTGCACGAAATCCATTTCACCGACGAGGATCCCAATGTATGTATACATGAATCACACATTCTGTAAATACTTTTGTGGTTTAAAAAAAAAAAAATTTGTCTTAAATTTTTTATTTTATTTATTTTGACAGGGCAGCGGCCTATAACCTACACTTTATGATTTCCAACTGCCGTGGGATTTTTAACGTGCGAACTTTCACACGGGACTTCCTTTTTTTTTCACCCTTATCCGAGAAGACCATGCATCCGATCTCACTACCCAGGATATCAGGGGGGAGTATGATATTAGAAACCACTGATTTTGAAAAAAAACATATCCATCAATAATATTCCCTGTACTGGAAAGCGAACCATGTACCTTTAGAATTAGAGGCGGATGCCATACCTCTTAGCCACTCTGACACTTATTTGTTTATTCTATTTGTTTGTTTACAAACATCTAATTATGTCGTATACTTTCTTCCGGGTTGGACGAAACAAACTCCAACTAAAAGCAGTAATTGTCACTGAAGTCGTTAGCAAACTCCTATTGATACCGACTGAGAATTGGTCGGCAATCAGGTTTGAGCAGTACCCCGTGTCAGTAGCTTGGTGCATCATCGTTACCCCGGCCTGTAGGACCTGCTTGTTATCATCATTAGTACCCTTGAGCTCCCCCAGAAGTATGGGCCTTCAACAATGTGGTACTGATAATAATAACCAGGCAAGTGCCGGTGGAACAAGAGATGTGAAGAAAACGCAGGCGGGGTATAGGACACGCATTGAGGAAACTTATTGATAGCGTTACACAAGGCAGTCTTTGTTCTTGGATCCCAAGGGTCAAAGAAGCTGAGGCAGAACGAAGAACATATGGAGAAGAGAACTGGATACACAAATACAAATTATGAGAATGACATGGGTAGACCATGCGATGACGACATGCGACAGGAGCACTTGGCATGCCTTTGTTGTACGCCTATTCTCCTTAGGGAACTGATAAATGAATGAATATTTGAAGAAAAAAAATTCATTGTTGTCCTTTTCATGGTTTGATTATGCTAGATGATAGAATGTAGTTGTCCTTTTCATGGTTTGATTATGCTAGATGATAGAATATAGTTGTCCTTTTCATGGCTTCATTATGCTAGATGATAGAATACAGTTGTCCATTTCAGGGCTATTCATGCTAGCTGATAGAACATAGTTGTCATTTTCAGGGCTACTTCATGATAGCTGATAGAATATAGTTGTCTTTTTTCTTTTCAGGGCTACTTCGTGCTTGCTGATAGAATATATTTGTCCTTTTCAGGGCTACTTCATGCCAGCTGATAGAATATAGTTGTCTTTTTTATGGCTTCATTATGCTAGCTGATTGAAGCTGGTGGTCCTTTTCAGAGCTTAGTTTTTATGTGCACTATACTTCAGTTGACAGAGTTCACTTACTTTTTGAGTGGCAATTGCTGTCTGATATAACCAATACACTTTATATTAGGTTGAAAACATTGTGCCTCTCCACGAGAAGGCTAACATTTCGTGGTAACAACAGTAACAACAACAAAAAAGCTACATATTTTCGTTTACTGTGCTGTATATGTTTTTGATAACTTAGTCACTTCTCTTCTACCTTGTGGTGTAGAGGTTTGCCAGTAAGAGCGCCATACTATCCTATCAGCTGTCTTCCTTTTAGCCTGCTTCCAGTCCTCGGTCCTTCAGGGATTGTCTGATGTTGTCCATCCAGCGAACTCTCGGTCGTCCTGGATGTCTGGATACCTGGCTTTTGGTTTTCTATATCTGTCGTGGTATCCGATCTTCTACCATTCTGCAGACATGGTTAAACCATTGTAACTGGAACTGTTCCACTAGGGACTGCAGGGTCTGGGTTTCGAGGCCATGATGTATCTTCTGGTTGCAAACCATGTCTCTTCTTGTTACTTCGATCACTTTCCTCAGATACCTCATTACTGCGGTTTGCAGTTGGCTTTTGTGTGTTGTAGTATCTTCGTCTACTTGCCAATTTCTTTTTTGCGAAGGAATCCTCGATTTATGGCCTGAAAGAATCTCTCAGCTGCTGCTCTTCGGGTAGCCAACTCTTCTTTGATGCCTCCCATTCCAATCTATTACTAATCTATTATTAGTCTGTTCTTCTATAGTTTTAATAATATCGCATTATTTCTACGACTCCAACGTTTTAATTTCCCACATACATATTTTGCCAGATCTAACACTCTTTCTAACCTCGCAAACACATTCCGTAGGTCAGAGGTTAGCAATCTCGGGTACGCCTACTCCCAGTGGGTACAAGACGCTTATAAAAAGATTACAGGGATTGTTTGGTAAATAATTACATTACTCTACTGACATATTCCAAAAGTAGCAGAACAAAAATCAAGGGTCTCACTAGTTTATTTGATTATATTCTAATAAGCATTTAACAGTTTTATGATACTCAAAAATTTTGTTATACCGAATAAAGTGTTCTATATGAAAAATTAATTAATATGTTTATTTATTTACGTTTGTGCATATGCATGGTAGGCTTTCATAAATGGGTGCTTTCACAGAATAGAAATATTGACATGGTAAGTCAAGGTCACCAATATGGGGGGAAGAGTGGCTAAAAGGTATGGCGTCCGACTCTAATTCTAAAGGACCGGGTTCGGTTACCAGAACAGGGAGTATATTTGATGGATATTTTTTCATAACCAGTAGGCCTTAATGATGTTTTACTCCCCACAGATCTCGTTGGTAGTGAAATTAGTTGCCTAGCCTTCTCGGATAAGGGTGAAAGAAAAAATAGGAGGTCCCATGTGCACTTTGCGCACGTTAAAAATCCCTCGGCATTTGAAATTGTAAAGAGTAGGCCATACGGCAAAATTTACAAAATTCGGAAAACCTAACCTTCACAAAAAATATTTATAGAATGTGTGATTCCTGTATATACACTTTGAAATCCCCGCTGGTGCTACGGAGTTCATGCACTGTGCTAAGATCCTCCGTGTGTGAGCTAAGGGAGGTGATCGGAGTACTGATGGAGTTATCCGTGTGCAGTGAAGATTATCCATAAAACCAAAAACCAAACAAACTAATTTGTGACTGATGACAAGACGCCATCCCACTGAAACAACAGATGAGAAGAAGACGCTGGCGATGGATTGGACACATATTGAGGAAAACTGTTGATAGTATTATCAGACAGGCTTGTTCGGGAATCACCGGAGAAGTAGAGGTATTCCGACAAACACACGGAGAAGAAAACTGGGGATAGAAGTGAAAATGATAAGGAAGCCTTTGAAAGACCATGAACTGAAGGCACGTGATAGGAGGACCTAGCATGTGTTTCTTGAAGGCAAAGGCCTATGCTCCTTGGGGAGCTAACGGGGCGTGGATGAATATGAAGATAAACTCTATAATTTATTTCCACACATATTGAATAGGGGGTACGGGGATTTATTAACCCCTGCTGTTGGTAAATCAACCTTGCAAATGTTTCTTCAATTTTTTTTCCAGGGTTCGACTTCATCGGATATTGCTTCACCGCCACAAAGTCCAGGCTATGTTGGTCACAGCCAGCAAAGCTTCCATCATCAGGGACACACACACCACCCAAATAGCAAGCCTTTTTCATATGCCACAGGAATTAACCCTCCACAAACAACTAACGTTCATAGTTTAACTGAAGCGAACATTAGGGTTAAAATGGAACGGGAAGCATCTCCTCACAGTGGACGAGGGAATATCCGGAGCGAGGGAAGTGCTGATTTTCAAAGATTTCTTCATAATGATGGTTCTTTGTCACATCCGCAGAATAATGCAGCGATCTATCAGCGGATAGATAGGAATCGCGTGGCTTCAACTCCAGATACGTTGATGACTGGCGGTCAAGGGTACCATGAAAACGATCCGCTTTTCTATGCGGGCATTAACACGAGACAGTCGGAGGGGATTTATGGCCAGTTTATTGAGCCCTCTAATGGTGGCCCTCACAGACCGTCCCTTACATACGTTCCTCCCCCTGTTGTGCCTACAATGCAGACCGATCATGACAAGGTAGATAAGGTAGTTACCAGGGAACAGCCTCATCATATCCAACAACAGCAGCAACAGCAGCACCATCAACCGTTGCAGCAGCACAAGGTAGTGAATCACAATGATATGGCTTCCCCAGGCATCCCGCTAGACACCGCCTCTCACCATAAGCATCACCATCATCACCACCATAATCATCACCACCATTCACATCATCATCATCATCAACAGCATGACCATTCTCAAGTTGCATCATCCCACCATCCTCAGCACCCGCCTGCTTCTTCCTCACCTTCGCCTTTAGCCTCACCCAAGCTTGTCCATTCTAACACGAGAGTCAAGCCTAGACAAGACCTCGGCATTCCCCCACCCCCCTCATTCCCAGCCCCTCCTCCTCCTGTACCCATACAAGACAGGTATGTGTCTGCTGTGATTAGTACACGCACTCCATCTCCTCCCCTCCCTCCCCCACCCTCAGAAATCGGCATTTCATCCAAATTAAGATCTTCCAAAAAGGGATTAGAACCAAACCCTCCCTCGCCTTTGGCTGCTAACAATGTTCATTCTAACAACACAGCCTCACAGTCTAACCAGCTTTGCATGCCTGGAACTAACCAACACCTGTATCATCATCATCTTCCTCTTGTTGACCTCCAACCATCTGACCATCTACACAACAATTACCACCAGGTGAAAGTCCCATCAGTGCACGTTCCACCTCCACCGCCTCCGCTTAGGACCTCTTCTACATCTCAGTTACCCATGAACCATCAACCGGATTTGAACCCTGCACCAGCGGGGGTAAGGTCTCCACGATCAGGGTCCCCAGCCAGGCCACCAGGTGCTGCATCACACCACAGCAGCAGCCACAAACAGCCAACTTTAGCAACCATGGATGAACTTGCCCAAGTCAAGCTTCGGGCAGTCAGTGGTAAGTCCTATGAAATGGAGTAATTCATGAATACTATTCTTCATCATCATTATCACAATCGTCATCATCATCACCATCATCATCATCACCATCATCATAATCACCATCATCATCACCACCATCGCCATCATCATCACCATCATAACCAGCATCATCACCATCACCATCATCATAACCAGCATCACCATCACCATCATAACCAGCATCACCATCACCATCATATTCACCACCATCATCATCACCATCATCACCATCATCATCATCACCATCATCATCATTACCATGACCATCATCATAACCATCATCACCACCATCATCATCACAACCATCACCACCACCATTATCACCATCATCACCACCACCATCATCACCACCATCATCATAATCATCATCACCATCATTATTATCATCACATTCATCGTCATCATCTTAGTCATCATCATCACCGTCGTCATCATCATTACCGTCATCATCATCATCATCATCATCACCACCACCATCATCATTATTGTCCATGTTCCTGGCAGAGCATATATCCAGCACTGTATCAGTTCGTGAATGAGGAGGCTGCTGTAAAACTGGTAAAAACAAATATATGAATACAAAAATAAAATATAATACCATTTTATTGTGTAATGTATAAACTGTATCTGTTCCCCTTACAGGAGACCAGCACTAACCATTCACAGACATTTGCAGATGTGGTTTATGAGGCAAGTTGTTTTTCATGATGAGTTTGCCAGCCATTTGCACAACCTCATATTAGTCGCACTGGACGACATGCAGGAGGGTACAGTAGTCCTATTCTTTGTCTCTTAAGAGACCCCTCGAGAGTTACAAGGGGCATGACTAACATCTCCGTTGCCACTCTTTACTGGGCATGGAACAACCATTGCAACTAGCTCCCTTTCATGAATCCCTGCCTGAAAGAACATAATCTTGCACGTTGTTTCTGTTACAATTTTGGGTACTTGTGCGTTTATTCACCGGTTAAATCAAATTCTGGAAATGTACCTTTTGGGTACTTGTGCGTTTATTCACCGGTTAAATCAAATTCTGGAAATGTATTACCAAAACTGAGAACCGTACTTTTTCTTGACCGAAAAATGTTGATTTCACATTGTGATTTGGGAGGCAAGTTAAAAAAAAAGCGTGTCTCTTGCATTCATAGTTGAGACGCTTACAACAGACCCGCCCTCAACTTCCCCTCCCCCCCCTCAACCCCCCTCCCCCCGTATTTTTTTTTTAAAGTTTATAAACCAATAGAACGGAATTGAATCCGTTCTACAAGTTAACGGTACACCGGAAACAAGGGAAATCGCTGCCATTGCCTTCTCTACCTCAAGATCAGAGTGAGGTACCCATTTACAGCTGGTTTGACTGATGCGTGACACCTGTTCCCTTCCTCGCTGCCGTTGCTTTCCTGTTTTTCTAACTTAATTTTTGCTGTTTCTACAGCTGTTAAGTTATGCGACTTCCTGCTCCTATAACTTAATATATGTTGTTTCCTGTGTTTATAACTGTTAATTTATATTGTTTACTGTTTCTATAATTGTTAATTTGTATTGTTTCTTATTTTTATAACTAAATGTATGTCGTTTACTGTTTCTGTAACTGTTATTGGAAGTTGCTTTTGTGTCTATAATAGATTATATATGCTCTTTGCTATTTCTGTAATTATTAGTATATCGAGTTTATACTATTACTACTTACTTACTTAGTCGTTCCCCTTTTACTGTGAGGTGTAGAGATTTGGAAGAGAGAGCGCCAGACTATCCTATCGGCTGTCTTCCTCAAGGCCTGGTTCCATTCTAGTCCTCGGTCCTTCAAAAATGTCTAATGTTGTCCTCCCAGCGGACTCTGGGTCGTCCTGGGGGTCTGGATCCCTGGCTTTTTGTTTCCCATGCTTGTCGTGGTAGCCGATCTTCTCCCATTCTGCAGACGTGGCCAAACCATCTTAGTTGGGACTGTTCTACTTGGGTCTGCAGGGGGTGGGATTTTAGGCCTTGACGTATCATCTGGTTGCGGACCATGTCTCTTCTTGTTACTTCAACCACCTTCCTCAGATAACTCATTTCTGAGGTTTGGATCTGGCTTTTGTGGGTTGTAGTCATTGCCCATGACTCGCATCCATATGTCAAGACTGGGACATAGGTGGAGCGGTATACAGCCATCTTCGTTTTCTTACCAACCTCTCTCTTGCTGAGGAATCTTCGATTTATGGCCTGAAAAAGTCTCCCAGCTGCTGCTTTTCGAGTGGCCAACTCTTCTTTGATGCCTCCCTTTAAGTCTATAATAGCTTCTAGGTATTTAAAGTGGTCGACCTGCTCCAGGATCTGTTCTCCCAGCTTAATCTGACGTCTTCTTTCTTCTCATGATATCACCATGGATTTTGTTTTAGAGCTGCTTATGACCATCCCTCTCTTTATATTATTACTACTACAACTACTACTACTACTACTACTACTACCAGGTCGTTCATCTTCTACCCTGGGGTGTAGAGGTTTGCCAGAGAGAACACATACTATTCTATCGGCTGTCTTCCTCCTGGCCTAGTTCCAATCTAGTCCTCGGTCCTTCAGAGATTGTCTAATGTTGTCCTTCCAGTCAACTCTGAGTGTATTGCATATTATGCGACTGGTTTGTGTGTGTGTGTGTGTGCTGTTTCTGTGACTGTTAATTTGTGTTATTTCTTCTGTCTATAATTCTTCATTTGTGTTCTTTCCTGTGTCTTTAATTGTTAATTTATGTTGTTTGCTTTTTATATATCTTACAGTATATGTATTTATTTCCTTGGTACCTATTGACGTTTTTCTGGCTCTTATAATTTTTATCTTATCTGCTATTTTTCTAGCTATCAGTGTACGTTGTTGGCTGTTTCTATAGCAACCATCAAGTAACTCTCCAAAGCATTCAAAGAAAATAATTATGTTGCCTTCTTTCTGCTGCCTGTCCGGATGTAAGGGAAGGAGGTTCTTTGGTAGTACATAGAATCATCTTGCCAAATGAAGGTGTATCGTGGACAATTAATAAATATACAAGTAGTTCGGTGAAAGTCACAGACACGGAATTGTACAGAGGAACTTTAAGAATTCCATTGTGTCGTGAGAAATTCTAATCCACATATATAAATTAAAACGTAAATCTAAAGCCTAACAAATAACTTCAATAAAAGGAAAGAAGAATGGTAAAGAATAGTGCTGTCACAATGACTGTACTCGAAATCCCCCTTGTTTTCTACTTCGTCTGCAAATTGTAACGTTTCACGTTGATAGTAAAAGCCTACTGCTTCAATACCCACTTTCTACGATAAAACGTGTACTGCCTTTCTAAGAAAAACCTTGAGATACGCAGCTGACCTAGATTTAAAATTCCATTCATGTCATTTTATACACTACGTTACCATAAACGAAAGACAGATGGACTAAAGATAGAAAGAAAGGGAGGGGCTGAAAGCCGGAACGCAGGCAATACTACCACAGTCGCGCGATACACAATTACTACCATCACGCGTGTAAGGCCACATGCACTAGCTTTTTTCAAATCGACAGTGATAAACAACACTACCCATACGAGAGTTAGTTTTTAAAAACCTGAAAAATTCTTATTAGGAAATATGACATTATACTGGTTTACGTTTGAAAACATTACAGTACCCAGACACCACATCGTATTCGAAGCGAACAGGAGGTAGTAGAAAATGCATATTTTGAACGCAGCCCCTTAGCCCCATTAAATTTATATATTTGGGTTCCTTAGGACTTGCTGACAAATAATATGTTAAACGTTACGCAAATAGTCTAGGAAATAACAAATTATAGCCAAAAGAAATAGTGAGGGATGTCAGACAACACCCAAATCAGAATCGCTCAGTGGCAGATTTTCAACACACCATTATACGGGAAATAGGCTGACATGTTACCTCCTATTTGATTGGCGGAAAGTAAATGTAAGGCTAAACACGATTAGTCGGACTATAAATACTACTTCTTTGTTGTTAGGGGAAACGTGAGTAGGAGTACTTTTTTGAAAAGCTGTGTAAACATGGCACGATTGGTTAGACCTGCCAATATAGTCAATCAGAGGCGTCAGGTCAGCACCACATTTGCAAAGAAACTTACTACAGAACCAGTGCGTTGAGCGCCAGTGCATATTTTTCTAAATAAAAGCCTGGGACATCGGCAGATCGAAATTGTGCTATATTCATTGCCAGTCAACGTAATTCTGTATTATTTCCATGAATTGTGGTAAGCTTGAAATATTTGATATCTTTTTAATGAAAATTGAATGTAAATTGATAATTTATGTCTGTATATATGTGTGGTTCAGTGGCGAACATGAGGTAAAGCCTATATAGTGCTCCAGCCTGAACAGAAGGTGTCGGAGGAAAGTAAAACTGCATGGAATTGCCACACAGTACACTGACACCTATCTTATCGACTAGAAAGAAATAATGCTGGAATTGCAGAGGCGTAGTGATCATTAGGGAGGAATATACTGGTGTAAATTATTTCAGATGAAGCTGACAGTTGGCCTACCGCTCTGAACTCAGTGTTTGTTATGTAATGTGTTCAGTCTGTAAATAGATTATAAATTAGTTATGAAGTAGGAGGTACAACCTTCTTGTTTCAGGGACTGTGGTCCTAAAGTTATTGAGCAGCACCTGGTCAGAGCTTTGCTGAATCCAGAGGCGGACAGCATACTCCTTGGTCCATATAGCAAACAGTGAGGTGTCTCCAGAACACAGGGGAGCAATCGAGCAGAGGAGTCTTTTCCTGCCGCCATCACGAAAGATAAGCCTATGTGGCCAGCGGAGCTCAACATTATGTAACCCCATCTTAAACTGACATTGTATAAAAATAAGAGGGGAAATTAATTGTTTTAATGAACGGAACTGAGAACATCTCCAATACTAGTTCCAACAGAAACAAACACTTGAAGTCATGATGACAAATAACAACATAGCTTGAAAAAACAAAACCAGTATTACCTCATATTACTACTACACAACTGACACACATAGGATAATATTAATAAAATATGTCACTACAAGATTCATATTGATAAATTCTGTACATATAACTTGTAATTAAAATTGATTGTGATTCCTGGTTCACTTTGTATTTGAATCAGGACACATATATATTAGTGACAGTAATTAATACATATTTATATTTGAAAATTTACCAGTGCCTCATTTAAGAATAGTCTTATAGAGTGTTAAATGTGTGTGAGTGTCACAGTGTTGTCACGTGTGGTAGAATAAATTAAATTGTTTATCTGTCTGTTGTTGTTGTGACTTACACTTCATCATATACATACCCTAGACATTCAACGTAGTCATCACAATATTCCAGAATAATTCTGACTGAGGTATAAATATGTGGTAGCAAGTAAGGTCATCTGTAATACACTACCCTTATTAGATACAGATACCTTCACAGCTGATCTCAGTCAGTACACTAAGTCCCCTATAAATATTTATAACATCCCACTTTACCACATATATTGGGGTCTCGCTCCAGGGATATTGAACTTTCTCCTGTTATAGATATTGGGAATAAAAAGAATTAAAAGGTATCCTTGGGTGGAAATAAATAAGGTTGAGCTCTCAGTGCCTGTAGTGTCCTTAGATAATTATTGAAAGATTGAATTGCATGTTAGACAATGGCCGACTTGGCAAAATTTCGATCTGCTGCTGTACAGACTGCGAAAGAGTTAGGAATGGACGGACAAATTATGATTGCTTATGTCACTGCTGAATGTGACAAATATATTGAACGGGAAGAAAGAAGATTAGAAAAAGAGGCCGAAAGAAAGTTAGAGGCTGAGGCTAAGATGTTGCAGATTGAGGCTGAGACTAAGAGGTTGCAGATTGAGGCTGACAAAGAGGCTAAAGCATTGGAAGCCGAGGAAAGAAGACAGGCTGCAGAAGAAAGAAGATTGACTGCAGAGAGGGAAGCAGAAAAGGAGGAGAAGAGATTACAAAGGGAACATGAGTTACGACTAAGGGAGTTTGAGTTTCAAGGCCATGCTCCTGAAAATGGTGCCAGTCCCTTTACCTCTGATGCTACTGCTAATCAGGGAGCCTCAACCTCAGCTATGAATTTTCATTTAGATCATTTCGTTGAGAAAGACGATGATATTGAGAGCTATCTAAATAGATATGAACTATTGGCTACCACATATGGGTTAGAGAGAGAAAGGTGGAGCTTAAAGTTATCTCAAGGTCTTCGTGGGGCAGCTTATGAAGTTTTTGCCAAAATGAGCCGAGGTGATCAGGAAAATTATGACATGCTAAAGCAGGCTCTTTTGTTAAGATATGAAAAGAACGCAGAATTTTATAGGAAAAAATTTAGGAATGCTAAACTACTGTCAGGTGAAACCTATCACCAGTTCTCTGCACGGTTAGAGACATACTTGGAGAAATGGACTTCTCTGGGGAAAACCCAAGATCTTAAGGAAATGGTCCTTATAGAACAATTAAGAGAGTCCATGGCTCCAGACCTGAGAAAGTTTCTCATGGAACAAGGTGCAGAGAGGCTGGGTGAGTTGCTAAATGTTGCTGAAAGGTATCAAGCAGCTCAGGCAGAGGTATCAGGTAACAAAAAGAAACAGTTGGAAAATTTTAGGGCACCACAGAACTTTAATAAATTTGATCCTAGAGATCAAAACAAAGGTAAGCACCAATTTGATAGGCCACGGTATGAAAATAAAAATAAAATCCCACAATTCGATGAAAGGAAATATGATGAAAGAAAATCTTTCAACCAAAGAAGGAGGTGGTGTAAAAATTGTCAGATGGACAATCATGACACTGACCATTGTAGAAGGAACCCTATTGTAATGGCCACCCTTCAGGTCAGGTCGACCTCAAGAAAGGAGGAGGATATTCTGTTAGATACCACTCCAGAAGAGATGAGGAAGGCACAGGCTGGGGATAAGACCCTCAAGCCTTGTTTCAGGAAATAGTCAACTTGTCATACTACTCCAGGCAAGGGAGATTTTTACATGAAAAACAAGTTGATGTATAGGAAGACTGGAGCTAGATCCAAAGGTCAGGGACAGCTGGTACTTCCTAAAAGATATAGGACAGAATTAATAAGGAGCCTACATGTGAAACCAGATGGGGACCATGAGAAAATAGGTACCATCATCCAAAAGGTGGCTCACAATTATTATTGGCCCAAGGCAAGATGGGACATTGAGAATTTTGTAGAAAGGTGTAGCATAGCACATGAGGGAACACCCACAAGTGGGAAAATTGATCAGGACCTGGACACGCCACGGGGCAAAATTAGGCCTGACAATAAAAAGAAAAATAAATTTGATAAAGTGGACCAAAGGGAATGGGAAGCCCCTTTTCACGGACAAGCTTCACTTAACTGTTTTACAATGGCCACTATGCAGAGAGTGCAAAAAGATGTCTTACCCCAGGATAAGCCGAAAATCCCTCAATCGGACTTAAACAAACTGGAGGAAGAGGATGTAGAGAGGAAATCTCTCATCAAGAATTTTAAGTGGGGAGACAGCCCCAAGAGAAAAATTGGTAGCGGTCGTTTTGTGACTGATAATTCTGGGAAGAAAAATCATCACTACAGAGCTTCGGGTGGAAAGGACCTGGCATGTGCCAGGAGAAATAAGTTTCCGAATTTAAAAGTCCATATGTAACTCTGTTAAGAACGTGGACTGATGAAAAGGCAGAGGAAAATATTACATCCTCATACCAATATGTGAATGAGCTGACCACTCGTTTAAAAACTGGCTGGAAACTTGCCAATGAAAATTTGAAACAAGCCAGGAAGAAACATGCTGCCTATTATAACAGGAAAGCTAAAGACAGAGATTTGGCTGTGGGAGAGAAGGTACTGCTTCTTCTCCCCGGTAGTCAGAATAAGTTACAGATTGGATGGCAAGGTCCATATACAGTTCTAGAGAAGGTGTCTAGAACAAATTATACGATAGATAAGAAGGGGAAAAAAAATCTATCATGTGAATCTCCTGAAGAAATATTTGGAAAGAGAACATCAGGAAGAGACACACTTGTTGACCTTGTCCATTGCCATGGAGATGAAAAAGGAACCACTTTCATCATTTGAATATCCATTACACCCCTGTGAGACAGCGACACAGGTGAAAATCAGTACACATTTAACGAAAACTCAGAAAGAGAGAGTACAACAGGTTCTAGATAATCATGCAGAGGTGTTAACAGACCGACCAGGACATACAAACTTATTGGAATATGATATGAAGCTGATAGACCTCACACCTGTATGTATGAAACCCTATTCGATTCCTTTTGCTAAGGAGAAAGCTTTGAAGGAAGAGATAGACTATTTGTTGAAGGAAGGAATTATTTCACACAGTGAATCTTCGTATAGTTCCGGTGTTGTACTCTTAAGGAAGCCCTCTGGAGAACATAGACTCTGTATAGATTACAGGAGACTGAATGCTATTACAGAAGGACAGGTGGATCCATTGCCGGATACAAATCAGCTGTTTGCCAGACTAAATAAAGCTAAATATTTCTCAAAAGTGGATCTGAGTAAAGGATACTATCAGATTCCAGTAAAGCCTGAGGTTAGACCATACCTAGCTTTTAGTACCTCAGAAGGACACTATGAGTTTAATAGATTGCCATTTGGATTGAAGAATGCGCCTAGTGTCTTCTCTAGAATGATGAGAAAATTATTGGACCCTCTGAATAATCCATGTATCACAAATTTCATGGATGATATCCTTATAGCAACAGAAACATTTGAGGAACACATTGACTCTCTGAACATGCTGTTTAATCGACTTAGGGAAGCGAATTTAACAGCCCGACGAACCAAATGTTGCGTTGGATGTAAAGAATTGGAATTCTTGGGACACACAGTTTATCAGGGAAACATGACCCCTGACCCCAAGAATTTAGAGAAACTAAAGAAAGCCCCGAGACCACAAACCAAGAAAGACGTGAGATCCTTTGTCTCATTATGTGGTTTCTACCAGAAGTATATCAAAAACTTTAATTCCATATGTGCACCGTTAACTGATTTGACACGTAAAGGACATCCAGATCGAATTACATGGACACCACAATGTGAAATGGCTTACCAAGAATTGAAGGAAAAGCTCACAAGTAAACCTATTTTGAAATTACCTGACTTAAGTCAAGAATTCATAGTAAGGACGGATGCCAGTAATATTGGGTTAGGTGCGACTCTGCTACAGAAATCAGATGCATTGGATGGGGAATTAAGCCCAGTGGCATATGCTAGCAGAAAGTTGAATAAAGCTGAAACCAATTACTCAACTAGCGAAAAAGAATGTCTTGCAGTAATATGGGCGATAAAGAAATTCAATATTTATCTGTATGGTAAGGCATTTAAGTTGCAAACGGATCACAAACCTTTGTCGTTTCTAGCACAGGCTAGACATGAGAATTCTAGATTACTCCGTTGGTCCTTATTGATGCAGCCATTTGAGTTTAGCATAGAGTATATAAGTGGAAAAACAAATCTGGGAGCGGATTTTTTAAGCCGCCATCCGTGTGATGAGAATCACCCTAAACCCCAGGAATAATAAAAAATTTCTCTATGTGTATATAGAATTATAAACTGACATATAACGTCTGTTTTAAGTGGGGAGGATTTGTCGTGAGAAATTCTAATCCACATATATAAATTAAAACGTAAATGTAAAGCCTAACAAATAACTTCAATAAAAGGAAAGAAGAATGGTAAAGAACAGTGCTGTCACAATGACTGTACTCGAAATCCCCCTTGTTTTCTACTTCGTCTGCAAATTGTAACGTTTCACGTTGATAGTAAAAGCCTACTGCTTCAATACCCACTTTCTACGATAAAACGTGTACTGCCTTTCTAAGAAAAACCTTGAGATACGCAGCTGACCTAGATTTAAAATTCCATTCATGTCATTTTATACACTACGTTACCATAAACGAAAGACAGATGGACTAAAGATAGAAAGAAAGGGAGGGGCTGAAAGCCGGAACGCAGGCAATACTACCACAGTCGCGCGATACACAATTACTACCATCACGCGTGTAAGGCCACATGCACTAGCTTTTTTCAAATCGACAGTGAAAAAAAAAAAAAAAACTACCCATACGAGAGTTAGTTTTTAAAAACCTGAAAATTCTTATTAGGAAATATGACATTATACTGGTTTACGTTTGAAAACATTACAGTACCCAGACACCACATCGTATTCGAAGCGAACAGGAGGTAGTAGAAAATGCATATGTTGAACGCAGCCCCTTAGCCCCATTAAATTTATATATTTGGGTTCCTTAGGACTTGCTGACAAATAATATGTTAAACGTTACGCAAATAGTCTAGGAAATAACAAATTATAGCCAAAAGAAATAGTGAGGGATGTCAGACAACACCCAAATCAGAATCGCTCAGTGGCAGATTTTCAACACACCATTATACGGGAAATAGGCTGACATGTTACCTCCTATTTGATTGGCGGAAAGTAAATGTAAGGCTAAACACGATTAGTCGGACTATAAATACTACTTCTTTGTTGTTAGGGGAAACGTGAGTAGGAGTACTTTTTTGAAAAGCTGTGTAAACATGGCACGATTGGTTAGACCTGCCAATATAGTCAATCAGAGGCGTCAGGTCAGCACCACATTTGCAAATAAACTTACTACAGAACCAGTGCGTTGAGTGCCAGTGCATATTTTTCTAAATAAAAGCCTGGGACATCGGCAGATCGAAATTGTGCTATATTCATTGCCAGTCAACGTAATTCTGTATTATTTCCATGAATTGTGGTAAGCTTGAAATATTTGATATCTTTTTAATGAAAATTGAATGTAAATTGATAATTTATGTCTGTATATATGTGTGGTTCAGTGGCGAACATGAGGTAAAGCCTATATAGTGCTCCAGCCTGAACAGAAGGTGTCGGAGGAAAGTAAAACTGCATGGAATTGCCACACAGTACACTGACACCTATCTTATCGACTAGAAAGAAATAATGCTGGAATTGCAGAGGCGTAGTGATCATTAGGGAGGAATATACTGGTGTAAATTATTTCAGATGAAGCTGACAGTTGGCCTACCGCTCTGAACTCAGTGTTTGTTATGTAATGTGTTCAGTCTGTAAATAGATTATAAATTAGTTATGAAGTAGGAGGTACAACCTTCTTGTTTCAGGGACTGTGGTCCTAAAGTTATTGAGCAGCACCTGGTCAGAGCTTTGCTGAATCCAGAGGCGGACAGCATACTCCTTGGTCCATATAGCAAACAGTGAGGTGTCTCCAGAACACAGGGGAGCAATCGAGCAGAGGAGTCTTTTCCTGCCGCCATCACAAAAGATAAGCCTATGTGGCCAGCGGAGCTCAACATTATGTAACCCCATCTTAAACTGACATTGTATAAAAATAAGAGGGGAAATTAATTGTTTTAATGAACGGAACTGAGAACATCTCCAATACTAGTTCCAACAGAAACAAACACTTGAAGTCATGATGACAAATAACAACATAGCTTGAAAAAACAAAACCAGTATTACCTCATATTACTACTACACAACTGACACACATAGGATAATATTAATAAAATATGTCACTACAAGATTCATATTGATAAATTCTGTACATATAACTTGTAATTAAAATTGATTGTGATTCCTGGTTCACTTTGTATTTGAATCAGGACACATATATATTAGTGACAGTAATTAATACATATTTATATTTGAAAATTTACCAGTGCCTCATTTAAGAATAGTCTTATAGAGTGTTAAATGTGTGTGAGTGTCACAGTGTTGTCACGTGTGGTAGAATAAATTAAATTGTTTATCTGTCTGTTGTTGTTGTGACTTACACTTCATCATATACATACCCTAGACATTCAACGTAGTCATCACAATATTCCAGAATAATTCTGACTGAGGTATAAATATGTGGTAGCAAGTAAGGTCATCTGTAATACACTACCCTTATTAGATACAGATACCTTCACAGCTGATCTCAGTCAGTACACTAAGTCCCCTATAAATATTTATAACATCCCACTTTACCACACATTATCGGCTAGCAGTCTCCTTCGGTTATAACTGGTTTGATCTGGTTTTAAGGACTATCTTCATTGCACACAGACTACTCCTTCAGGGATCCGATCTCTTTCCTTAGATCACACAAGGAGGATCTCAGCACAAGTGTGCGAACTCCGTAGCACCGGCGAGAATCCCAATGTGTGTATATAGGAATCACACATTCTACAAATACAGTATTTGTGTGGTGGGTAGGTTGCTAATTTTTAAATTTTGCCAGGACAGCGGCCTGACATGCCTAATCTTTACGATTTCCAGCTGCCGTGATATTTTTCAACGTGCGCAACTTATTAACTCTTCTCAACCCGACCCTTTACAACTTGTCCCTTCACTACTTGACACGTCACAACTTGACCCTTCACAATTTGGCCTTTCACAACTTGGCCTTTCACAATTCGTCGTTCACAACTTAGCCCTTCAAATTTAAACGTACACACTTTCACAATTCGGTCCTTCATAAATTGACCCTCCACAACTGGGCCCTTCAAATATAAACGCACAACCGTATATTAGTCACCTTGTACGACATGCCGAAGGGTACAGCCATCCTATTCTTCAGAGACTGCCGAACACTACGCAGGGACCACCGAACACAGACAGACAAAAACATAGTTGACAGACATGAATAGCTGGTAGACTGATAGACAGATGATCAGAGATAGACAGATGATCAGAGATAGACAGATGATCAGGGATAGACAGATGATCAGAGATAGACAGATGATCAGAGATAGACAGATGATCAGAGACAGACAGATGATCAGAGATAGACATATGATCAGAGATAGACAGATGATCAGAGATAGACTGATGATCAGAGATAGACAGATGATCAGAGATAGACAGATGATCAGAGATAGACTGATGATCAGAGATAGACAGATGATCAGAGATAGACTGATGATCAGAGAAAGACAGATGATCAGAGATAGACAGATGATCAGAGATAGACAGATGATCAGAGATAGACAGATGATCAGAGATAGACAGATGATCAGAGATAGACAGACGATCAGAGATAGACTGACGATCAGAGATTGACAGATGATCAAAAATAGACAAATGATCAGAGATAACAGATGATCAGAGATAGACAGATGATCAGAGATAGTCAGATGATCAGAGATAGACAGATGATCAGAGATTGACAGATGATCAGAGATAGACTGATGATCAGAGATAGACAGATGATCAGAGATAGACAGATGATCAGAGATAGACTGATGATCAGAGCTAGACAGATGATCAGAGATAGACAGATGATCAGAGATAACAGATGATCAGAGATAGACTGATGATCAGAGATTGACAGATGATCAGAGATAGACAGATGATTAGAGATAGATAGATGATCAGAGATAGACTGATGATCAGAGATAGACAGATGATCAGAGATAGACAGATGATCAGAGATAGACAGATGATCAGCGATAGACAGATGATCAGAGATAGACAGATGATCAGAGATAGACAGATGATCAGAGATAGACAGATGATCAGAGATAGACAGATGATCAGAGATAACAGATGATCAGAGATAGACTCATGATCAGAGATTGACAGATGATCAGAGATAGACAGATGATTAGAGATAGATAGATGATCAGAGATAGACTGATGATCAGAGATAGACAGATGATCAGAGATAGACAGATGATCAGAGATAGACAGATGATCAGAGATAGACAGATGATCAGAGATAGACAGAGAGGCATTGCAATAAACTGATAATGAAAGAAGAGAACTAGACGTGAAGATGAAAACAAAATAAATTGTAAAAAAAAATGTTGAAATGGTTTTGTTATTTGAACATTGTAATCAGCGGTAGGCAAACCAGGATGTGTGAGGATCTACGTTTTAAACACTGAGCTATTTAAAGATTTTCCTTGATAAAAAATGTCTGGTTTCATGGTTCAAAATATTTGGATTAATTGCAGTAAATAAGTAACTTTTATCTCTGTCTGACCATCTGTTTCTTGCATGTCTATCAATAGAGCGGGGGAAAATTTAAACTAAATGATATTTTCCTGAATGTTAACTTCATGCCAAAGAAAAGATCACTTTCTTATGTTATGCAATTCTAGTATAAAGGAAATGTTAGTTAGCTAGCTCATGAGTTTCCATGTGAGTCGGAGTGGCTAAGATGAATGGCGTCCGAATCGAGTTCTAAAGGTACCGAGTTCGATTCCCAGTAGCGGGAACATAATTTATGGAACTTTTAACCTGTGGTCCTAGTGATGTCATATATTGGTTTCCTGGGTAGTAAGATCGGATGCCTAGGCTTCTCGGATAAGGGCGAAAATATAGGAGGTCCGGTGTGCAAGTTGCGCACGTTAAAAATACCATAGCAGTTGGAAATCGTAAAGATTAGGCCTGTCATGCCGCATGTGGTGGGTTTAGATGTTAAGAAGAATGGTGTGCGTATAGTTGTACTTGAGTGAGATCAACTGTGAAGGTCTCTGAGGTAAACAATGGACAACTGTGTTACAGAGTACCTTTCTTGTTACCACCCTGTAGTGGGTTTGATGGTATTGTATGATGGTGATATTACTAAATGTAATGTATGAGGCCAGCTGTGAAGGCTCCTGAGATAAAATGTAGTTGTGAATTGTCAGAAGGCCTTTCTTGCTACCACTACGACCTCACACTTAATTTTTTTTTTCTTAATGAATGTAGCTATGTAAAATGTCTAGGGTAATGATATGTAATGTGGTGTGATAGTTATGGATACACCCACAGATATTTAAGCAGACTAATAATATTTAACAAATATTATAATACACTGAACTAACTCAAGAGTGTAAAATTTTTGATAGAATTATATTACATTTATTTTGTTCTGGATCAAGTTTTATGTTGACCAGAACTTTTTAAAAAAAAGATTTAAAAATTATGAAAGAAATGCATGGAATGTTACATACTAAATGCAAGAGAGTACATATATAAGTACTAGACTAGTTAGTTTTATTAAAATGTTCTAGTAGTCATCTACTTGGGAGGATAGTTAATGCTTGTGCTGTTGGGGTGGCCTCATCACACCTGTCTATATTGACTACACAGTGTCCAGTAAATTGCAGGAATTTTATGGGGTATTAGTAACTAAAAGGCGTTGGTGAACTTCCAGCAGACCAGAGGCTCACTCATCTTGCATATGTAGCTCTGGTGCTGAAATCTGGTGATCCCACCTCTCCGTGCTGGCGGGCAATAATAGTGGTCTCTGTCACAACGTACTGCACAGATACACTCGAGTAAAATCACCAACTGAATGGACACCGCCTTGTTGACAACTGAAACTCACAGCTCTGCAATCAAAGTATTGGCTATGTGTCAAAATTCTATTCTCTACCCACGTCTGGACACAACACGGACACAACAACCACATCATACAGACAGGTCAGATCTCTCTGACCAAACAGCACATTTACCATGGTGGTTTTACATCAGATAGGTCCTCCCAGACTATAGATTCTGAAAAATATTTATTAGTTTCCTTCCCTAAAAGTGGATAGGTAATATGTTTCATTATTCTCAACACTTGATCTGTCTTTCCTAACCCTTGCTGGAGTTTATGTATATTGTTGGTCCCTAGACCCTGACTTGGGCGGGGGGTCTAGAGCAAATCCCTACTTGTTTGTAAGGCTAGATTATGATATGGCAGTATCAAATCACTCGAACATTAAACAATATTCAAAATATACAAAGAAATAATTTCAATCTTACCAGATTATGAATAAAGAACACAGAAATGCTAGCAAAACTCAGCTGAGCTGCTGGCTATAGTATGGCGTCCCTGAATTTATTTCACTTTCTTTCATTTGGAAATCACCACACTTTAAAATACTGTGTCTATCATCGAACAACTATTGAGGAATGGCCCCACTTGCGCGTCTGAGCGCCGATAAAATGATTGTCTGTGGCCAATCACTGCCTAGGTTTATTTCAAATTCAAATTTCCTACCCTAAAGTCATTTCAGTCATGCTTCAGTCAAGTATGGATGTTTATCTGTTAGTCTGTCCGTCTCTACTTGTTTTTTTTTCAAAAACGTACTTGATTTTTGAACCAACCTTTCTCTCCCCTCCAAAATTTTGTCGTTAAAAGTTATATTTAGACACAGCTCCCACCAATGTCCCTTCGCTTCCCTACTAAGTAGATTTGAACACCTGCGTCTCGAGGTCGTGTTTTTTTGTGCAAATAGCGACACTTTTTATTCAATACAGTCTGTCGCTGATGTGAACAACACTGTCTTTTGTCATTATCTTCAATATTATCTATCCGTCTGTAAAATTAAGAACATATTAGTTCACTGCTCAGAATGGGCCATCCGGCCAGCTAATTTTTATATTCCTAACATTAATATTACGAAAAAGTTACTTTTTAATTTTTGTAATATTCCAAACATCTGCGTTCTGCCGCTGAATTCAAATCAAAGGCTTGGTATCGCAAAAGCGACCAATAAATGACTGTGGCGTAACATATCCAAGGTCCCTTCTGTCGAGTTCCTTACTTTATGTTAACTTGGGAAACGTGACTTTTCTCCGTTTCCCCCCCAATTGCGTCTCCTTAGCCTTTCTAGTCTCACGCAATCTTTCCAGTCATATTTTTTCCTTTTTATCCGCCGTTCCCCTCCTGTCTAGCAAGTCAATTTTTATGGAGGGTGATGACCCGCGGCCTGGGCGATCATGTACTATCAGCAGCCTACGCATTATGTTTTTATCCTTACATGTTATCTTTGGAGGTATTTTACCGTTGTATCTCTGTCAATTTCACTACACATCTCCCCACTTGAAAACATGCCTATGGCAAGTTCCAAAACCAGCGATACACATAGGTAAAATTACTCCTCACGTCTGCCACTACTCTAATTTTGATTACAGGGGTGCCGACTGAGGAAATCTGCACCGACATTCAATTTGCCTGGGATATATTGGATACTGAACTGATAAGGTTGAAGCAATAAAGACCACCTCAGCAATCTTGCGTTTTCATGCTTAGCCTGAGATAAGAATACGAGAGGCTGATGGTCCGTCTCCACCACAAAAGTCCTACCATACAGATAGATTTGAAACTTCTTTATTGCCCAGATTAACGCTAAACATTCTTTTTCGCTTGTGGAGTATCCTTGTTCCGCCTTATTCAATTTACGGCTTGCATAAGCGACTGGTTTCAGTTCCCCATCAGGTGAAGATGATCTTTGCAACAAAGCCCCTCCTAGTCCTACATTACTTGCATCGGTTCTTAAGACAAAGTCCTGTGTCAAATCAGGCAGTTTGAGAATAGGCTTGCTAGTGAGTTTTTTCCTTTAACTCTTGGAACGCTAGTTCACATTGTGCAGTCCAAATAATTTTATCTGGAAGTCCCTTGCGAGTCAGATCAGTCAGAGGAGCACAAATAGCGTTAAAATTCTTGATGTATTTCTGATAAAATCCGCATAACGACACAAATGATCGCACGTCCTTTTTTGTTTGCGGCCTAGGTGCTCTCTGCAGTTTTTCCAAGTTCTTAGGATCAGGGGTCATATTACCCTGATATACAGTGTGTCCCAAGAATTCCAACTCTTTGCATCCAATACAACATTTTGTTGGCCTAGCAGTTAAGTTCGCCTCCCGAAGTCTATCAAACAACATCTCCAGAGCTTCAATGTGTTCTTCAAATGTCTCTGTGGCGACGAGAATATCATCCATGAAATTCGTGATACATGGGTTATTCAGGGGATCCAACAATTTGCGCATCATCCTTGAAAACACACTCGGAGCATTTTTCAGTCCGAATGGTAGCATATTGAATTCATAATGTCCATCCGAAGTGCTAAAAGCCAAATAAGGTCTCACTTCAGGCTTCACTGGGATCTGGTAATAGCCTTTACTAAGATCCACCTTTGAAAAGTATTTTGCCTTGTTCAGTCTGGCAAATAACTGTTTTGTGTCTGGTAATGGATCCACTTGTCCTTCTGTGACAGCATTCAGTTTCCTGTAATCTATGCACAGTCTGTGTTCCCCAGACGGTTTTCTCAACAAAACGACACTAGAACTAAAAGATGATTCACTGTGCGAAATAATCCCCTCCTTCAACAAATACTCTATTTCTTCCTTCAATGCCTTCTCCTTCGCGAACGGAATAGAATAGGCTCTCGTACAGATTGGGTTTGAGTCTACCAGTTTCATGTCATACTGTAGCAAATTTGTATGGCCTGGTTTATCTGTTAATACATCTGTATGTTCCTCCAGAACCTGTTGAACTCTCTCCCTCTGGTTTTTAGTCAGGTGCTTACTGACTTTTACCTGTGCTGCGGTTTCACAAGGATGTAATGGGTATTCATGTGAGGTGAGTGGTTCTTTTTGCATCTGGGTTGCAATAGCTAAGGTCAATAAGGGGGTGCTTTCCTGGAGTGGTCTGTCCAGATACTTCTTTAACAGGTTTACATGATAAACTTTCTCCTTCCCCTTTTTGTCAATTTTATAGTTTGTTCTAGACACCTTCTCTAGAACCGTATATGGACCTTGCCAACCAATTTGTAATTTATTCTGGCTTCCGGGTAGTAGAAGCAGCACCTTCTCTCCGACTGCCAGTTCCCTGTCCTTTGCCTTCCTATTAAAATATGCTGCATGTTTCTTCCTGGCTTGCTTCAAATTATCATTTGCCAGTTTCCATCCAGCTTTCAAACGAGTGGTCAGTTCGTTCACGTATTGATACGATGAGGTAACAGTCTCTTCCGCCTTCTCATCTGTCCAGGTCCTTAATAGAGCTTCTAATGGACCTTTTATTGGCCTCCCAAATAGCAGAGTTGCGGGAGCCATCCCGGTTGAACTATGTGGTACCTCCCGGTACGCAAACAATGCGGCGGGCAGGAATTGATCCCACAGATCCGGTTTTTCGTGTGCCAGCTTTCTCAGGATAGAAATGAGAGTCCCGTTGAACCTCTCTACCTGGCCGTTCCCTTGTGGATGGTACGGACTACAATGAAAGTGTCTGGCTTGAAATAGCTTAAAAACTTCTTCCGTTAGTTTCCCCTTGAACTGAGAACCATTATCCGTCAAGATTTGATGCGGGAATCCTAATCGGGTAAATATTGTAAGTAGTGCCTCTGCTACATGTTTTGAATCAATTGATGGCAGGGCTACCGCCTCTCCCCACATAGAACAAGTGTCCACCAGAGTAAGGATGTAACTGTTCCTCCTCTTGGTCCGAGTGAGAGGTCCTACAATATCCACTGCAACCCTCTCAAAAGGTGTTCCCACTATGGGCATTTCCCCTAGAGTTGCAGGAGCAGTCCAGTGCTTTGGAGCTACCCTTTGACATTCTGGGCAGGATTTGACATATCTTTTTATATCCTCCGTTATCCCTGGCCAGAAGTAATGACAAGCTATACGCTGTCCTGTGGCGCTGATCCCCATGTGACCACTGAAGGGAATCGCATGCCCGAGTTCCATCACTTTATCTCTATATGAAGTGGGAAGAACCAGCTGGTTGTGACCATTTGTTCCAGTTCCGGCCTTCCTGTATAAGAGTTTGTTCTTCATGAAATATTCCCCCTTGCTCGGAGGTGTGTGGCATTTGGGCAATTTTTTAAAACAGGGCTTGAGTGTCCTATCCTCAGCCTGCGCCTTCCTCATCTCCTCTGGATGAGCATTTATAGGTTCACCTTCTTCCTCCTTCTTCTGTGACCTGGTCTGCACTGTCGCCATGATCACAGGTTTCTCGGGATTCCCCAAGAAGACGTATCTACACCCCAATATCAGAGGGTAGATTGGTTCATCTATCACTGCTGCTCTGATTTCTCCTTCCACATAGCGAGTTTTCACCGTTATCCTTGCGATGGGAAGTGTCATGAGTGGTATGTCCTTAGTCGCCCCTTGTATTTCCACTGTTTCTGTGGTATACTGACTTGGGTCCACTAGGCTAGACTTCACAACTGAATCATAATCCAAACCTGTATCATAAAGGCACCTTATGGTGACCCCATTACAAATAACATCCTCACAAACTGGGGGGTGATAAGGTTCCTGTTGTCCATTAGGATTAACCTTTAATCTTCGCGTCCCCGACTTCATTGCAGCAATGTTTGAAGGTTTCCTTCTACAAAATTCGGTGTTATGGTTATCCTTCTTGCACCATTTACACCATCTTTTTCCTTGGTTCAACGGTTTTCTTTCATTGAACTTTTGGTCATTGAACTGTGAGTTTCTGTCGCGATAGTCATTTCTTGGCCGCTCAAAGTTTGTCCTACCTTTATTTCCCTGCTCTCTATTATCAAATTTATTAAATTGCTGTGGAGCTTTAAAATGGTCTATGTGCTTCTTTTTAGCACCACTTACCTCTGCCTGAGCTGCCTGATACCTCTCAGCAACATTTAAAATTTCCCCCAACTTCTCTGCACCTTGTTCCATGAGAAATTTTCTCATGTCTGGAGCCATGGACTCTCTCAATTGCTCAATCATGATCATTTCTTTAAGATCTTGGGTCTTCCCCAGAGCCGTCCATTTCTCCAAATAGGTTTCTAGTCTAGCAGAGAATTGGTGGTATGTCTCCCCAGACAACAGTTTGGCATTTCTAAATTTCTTACGATAAAATTCACCATTCTTCTCGTACCTTAATAACAAAGCCTGCTTTAACATGTCATAATTGTCTTGGTCTTCCCTGTTCATTCTGGCAAATACTTCATAAGAAGTACCTCTCAATCCCTGTGATAGCTTTACACTCCACCTCTCTCTCTCTAACCCATATGTAGTAGCTAATAACTCAAAACATCCTAGGTACCCCTCTATGTCATCGTCTTTTTCAACAAAATGGTCTAAATGAAACCCCATAGCTGAGTTTGAGGCTCCCAGACTGGGCGTAGCATCTGAGGCAAAATGGCTGGCACCATTTTCAGGAGCCGGGCCTTGTAATTCCAGCTCCCTTAGTCGTAATTCGTGCTCCCTTTGCAACCTTCTATCTTCTGCCTCCCTTTTGGCAGTCAACCTTCTATCTTCTGCCTCCCTTTCGGCAGTCAACCTTTTTTCTTCTGCCTCCCTTTGCTGTCGTTTTTCTTCTGCCTCAATCTGCAGCCTCTTAATTTCTCTATCAGCCTCAATTTGTAACCTCTTCTCTTCAGCTACCTTTCTATCTTCCCTTTCAATATATTTATCACATTCAGCCGTTACATATTGAATTAAAATTTGACCCTCCATTCCCATCTCCTTTGCGGTCAGCACAGCAGCTGATCGGAATTTTGCTAGCTCCGCCATACTTTTCAGACAATATAATAATATACAAGCTAAATCTCTAACCAGTAAATACACTAAGTACTTCTTATGACTATAGTCTAACTAATTCTAACTAACCAGTTAACTAATTAATTATCACTGGCTGTGAAGATTCACCAACTTTTATCTGCAGGGACACTTTTAATTTTAAAGGGAATTTCACAATTTTTTTCCCCTAATTTTATTTCTCCAACCAGAAGATCCTAATATTACTGTTGGGCTAATTATCCCTGGACAAGACCCCAATGTATGTAGTGGGTTTGATGGTATTGTATGATGGTGATATTACTAAATGTAATGTATGAGGCCAGCTGTGAAGGCTCCTGAGATAAAATGTAGTTGTGAATTGTCAGAAGGCCTTTCTTGCTACCACTACGACCTCACACTTAATTTTTTTTTCTTAATGAATGTATCTATGTAAAATGTCTAGGGTAATGATATGTAATGTGGTGTGATAGTTATGGATACACCCACAGATATTTAAGCAGACTAATAATATTTAACAAATATTATAATACACTGAACTAACTCAAGAGTGTAAAATTTTTTATAGAATTATATTACATTTATTTTGTTCTGGATCAAGTTTTATGTTGACCAGAACTTTTTAAAAAAAAGATTTAAAAATTATGAAAGAAATGCATGGAATGTTACATACTAAATGCAAGAGAGTACATATATAAGTACTAGACTAGTTAGTTTTATTAAAATGTTCTAGTAGTCATCTACTTGGGAGGATAGTTAATGCTTGTGCTGTTGGGGTGGCCTCATCACACCTGTCTATATTGACTACACAGTGTCCAGTAAATTGCAGGAATTTTATGGGGTATTAGTAACTAAAAGGCGTTGGTGAACTTCCAGCAGACCAGAGGCTCACTCATCTTGCATATGTAGCTCTGGTGCTGAAATCTGGTGATCCCACCTCTCCGTGCTGGCGGGCAATAATAGTGGTCTCTGTCACAACGTACTGCACAGATACACTCGAGTAAAATCACCAACTGAATGGACACCGCCTTGTTGACAACTGAAACTCACAGCTCTGCAATCAAAGTATTGGCTATGTGTCAAAATTCTATTCTCTACCCACGTCTGGACACAACACGGACACAACAACCACATCATACAGACAGGTCAGATCTCTCTGACCAAACAGCACATTTACCATGGTGGTTTTACATCAGATAGGTCCTCCCAGACTATAGATTCTGAAAAATATTTATTAGTTTCCTTCCCTAAAAGTGGATAGGTAATATGTTTCATTATTCTCAACACTTGATCTGTCTTTCCTAACCCTTGCTGGAGTTTATGTATATTGTTGGTCCCTAGACCCTGACTTGGGCGGGGGGTCTAGAGCAAATCCCTACTTGTTTGTAAGGCTAGATTATGATATGGCAGTATCAAATCACTCGAACATTAAACAATATTCAAAATATACAAAGAAATAATTTCAATCTTACCAGATTATGAATAAAGAACACAGAAATGCTAGCAAAACTCAGCTGAGCTGCTGGCTATAGTATGGCGTCCCTGAATTTATTTCACTTTCTTTCATTTGGAAATCACCACACTTTAAAATACTGTGTCTATCATCGAACAACTATTGAGGAATGGCCCCACTTGCGCGTCTGAGCGCCGATAAAATGATTGTCTGTGGCCAATCACTGCCTAGGTTTATTTCAAATTCAAATTTCCTACCCTAAAGTCATTTCAGTCATGCTTCAGTCAAGTATGGATGTTTATCTGTTAGTCTGTCCGTCTCTACTTGTTTTTTTCAAAAACGTACTTGATTTTTGAACCAACCTTTCTCTCCCCTCCAAAATTTTGTCGTTAAAAGTTATATTTAGACACAGCTCCCACCAATGTCCCTTCGCTTCCCTACTAAGTAGATTTGAACACCTGCGTCTCGAGGTCGTGTTTTTTTGTGCAAATAGCGACACTTTTTATTCAATACAGTCTGTCGCTGATGTGAACAACACTGTCTTTTGTCATTATCTTCAATATTATCTATCCGTCTGTAAAATTAAGAACATATTAGTTCACTGCTCAGAATGGGCCATCCGGCCAGCTAATTTTTATATTCCTAACATTAATATTACGAAAAAGTTACTTTTTAATTTTTGTAATATTCCAAACATCTGCGTTCTGCCGCTGAATTCAAATCAAAGGCTTGGTATCGCAAAAGCGACCAATAAATGACTGTGGCGTAACATATCCAAGGTCCCTTCTGTCGAGTTCCTTACTTTATGTTAACTTGGGAAACGTGACTTTTCTCCGTTTCCCCCCCCAATTGCGTCTCCTTAGCCTTTCTAGTCTCACGCAATCTTTCCAGTCATATTTTTTTCCTTTTTATCCGCCGTTCCCCTCCTGTCTAGCAAGTCAATTTTTATGGAGGGTGATGACCCGCGGCCTGGGCGATCATGTACTATCAGCAGCCTACGCATTATGTTTTTATCCTTACATGTTATCTTTGGAGGTATTTTACCGTTGTATCTCTGTCAATTTCACTACACACCCTACGATCTCACTCTAAGTTATATTCTTTATTGACTAGCGTGACTGAAAGCTACATAAAGTGTCTAGGGTATTGTAAGAGTGTTGTTAAAGAATCTCAATACAAAAACATACAAACATATACTAATTACTATGATAAACTCAACTAACTCCAGCTGGTAAATTTTATATTTTAAAATTCTTTTGTTAAACTTTATTGGTCCTGAGCCTAAAGTTGTTTTGGTCAGGACTACAGTTCAATGAGAATCAATTTAGATGGATAGATATATTTACAAATATATATAAAGATATTTACATACAACAGACAATATGTCCATAGTACATTGTTACAAATTTTCAAGTTGATGTTAATTACTCTATTTACTACTGGTACTAGAAGGCAGGTTTGGGATTATCATCATCCCAATGTTCTTTTGTTTCACTAGAATTGTTTATGTTAGTCTTTTGGAGGATCGTTTTTGTCTATACAGGAGATTTTTCTTTAGTCGTGATAAGTTGTCCCAGGCCAGATATTGCACTTATCTGGATCCTGGAATCACAGCAGTTGTAGTTGGTTTGGCCAGACACTTCAGTCTCCTCTGGTCTTGAACTTCTCTAATACCAGCAGCTACCAGAGACTCTTAGAAATAGTGCTGAATTTCTCTATCATCGAGTACCAGCACCAGACAAGTGCCAGCAGGAACCCCTGTCGATGCAAGTTATGGTTCTGTCTTAATATCAAACTAATTCCTCCTAATTTACATGTAAACATACATTCAATACAAAAGAACATGGTCAGCTCTCTCTGACAACTCTGCTTCTCCACTTTAGTTTGATGGAACAAATTGTACCAGTTTTCTTTTTTTCTTCCCTAATGGATGCTACGCCTCTGTCATTCCTGCAGTAATCTTTTCCATGCAATAAGATAGGTGTAATGTTCCTGTATGACCATCATATATATAGTCCTGTAGTTTTAAACTTCTTAGATAGTCCCTTATATGATGGATCAACATGTAGGCTATGCCTAAGTCTGCCATGGAACCATTTAATTACAATCTTTTACATGGCCTTTTCTTTTTTCACACAACCCTTTTTTAATTAAAAAGTCAATAAAATCAATCTTACCACATATCAAGGAAATATAAACAAGTAACGATGAATTAGGCAATAGAATATGGCACACTTTCATCACTGCCTCTGTTCAGACTGCTTTCTGTTGTTATTTAGTTTAAAACAAAGCACAAGTCTGCTCATCGCTGCTTGTTCCTCAGAATATTTTGAAAAAATGGCAGCGAGCAGCTTACTATTTCGTTAAAGTAAAACGCTTTGGCCAATGAGACCAAGCATCTCTTTTCTTGAATGAAACCCTATCTTAAAAAAATATCTCAAACCTCTATGTGTTACTATTACCAATTAGATTTGTATATTTAGGTTAGCCAATAATATTTCGGCTTCCTTCAAATTTCATTCAATCCACTTCATTGTACTATCTTAGCCTTTCTTTCACCTAATTTTTTCCCCCCAAAAATATGCTATCCAATCTAAGCAGACATGACTTGACCTGACAGTATCTCCGATTCTCTATGTATTATTACCAATATTTGATTATCTAATGGACTATTTAGATAACTAACAACATATTCTTGGTCAACAAGTCTTCAGGTACACTAATATATGATTTTTATGGGGCTAAGTGGCTTGGTTCAAAATTCTAACTTTTTTTCTATGTTAGTTGTTTATTTTTAAACTACCTCCTGTTCAATTCTTTTTCCATGTACTTTCAAGCTAAATGCGAGAGTCTCTCGTAATACACGAGAATTACGTCATTCGCAACAAGAGCTAAGCGTGTTTTCATGACCGTAGTGTCCACATTTTTGGTTATATTTTTAGAAACTTCTTCTTCTTCGTTCGTCCTGAAAAGGACGGTGGTTGCGTTGTGTCTGTTTGCGCTTAAGCTGTGATATCTGCACCTTTCGGTCGACACATCCGACTTCTGCACGGCATTTTTTAAGGACCGGGTTTGCCTTCCCATTTCGATCCATGCTCGCTCAGCCAGCCTGCACTGCTGCAGACTGTTTCCAGGACCACCACGTGGAGGTGGAGCACGGTCTTGACCAGCTCTGGTTCGCTGGTCCTGACGCAGGCAGTCAAGCTATGGGTCGCTGACTGCATTCACTATTGCTGCATCTTGGGGTCCCTTTTTTAGAAACAATGTGAGACGTGATTTGCGTTGGTTATCTCTCCGTCCCCCTCCCTTCTACAATGTATTTTAGGCAAATACTTCTTTTGAACTTGAAAAGTGGTACGTTTGTCTCAAGGACGAATTTGAAAAATAGGGTACCCTTTTTGGTTCGGCCAAAGCGTTATCAAATAATACGCTGAAGGCGTAGGCGACGACTACAATTCTCGCCGAAACTTTGTAGTACTATTCTATCTTTGACTTTATGCACTAGACTGTTATATTCTAATTTATATATTGTATTTAGAAGTTCACCACACCGCAGCTCTGGCAAAATTTAAAAATTAGAAACCTACCCACCACAAAAAATATTTACAGAATGTGTGATTCTTGTATATATACATTGGGATTCTCGCCGGTGCTACGGAGTTCGTGCTCGGTGCTGAGATCCTCTTTGTGTGATCACAGGGAGGAGATTGAAGCACTGATGGAGTTGTCCGTGTGCAATGAAGACAGTCCTTTAAAAAACCAAACCAAATCAGTTGGGAACGCGGTCAAAGTATCTTAATCCTTTCAACATCGCCTACTTTTAAGTGCTGGCAGGAGAAGGCTACTATTAAATTTCTCTTGCTTAAAAATTATTTCTTGTTTCCATTCCGTCACCCTAGAGATCCAGCAAATAATCCTCTAATGTCTCAAGGTAGATAGCTACCGATCTCCTGCTGACTCGTGCTGTACACCTTGTCTTCTATTTTTCAGATTCGACCCCACATTCTCCACTGTTGAGTCCAGTGACTGCCACTGACTTCAGTTCAGGTGCTATTAACGTCAAGCTAAGGCCTACGCCAGGAAAGTTTAGTAAAATCTACGCAGAAGGTGAGTCACATATTCAGTTAGACCGTCTTGTGTCTGCTCACACAGAAGGTTGTTTCTGGTTAATCTTCAGCTTTTTCTTGCCATTGTCTTGATGATACACTCACAAACTGTTTCAGTTCGTGTCTTGATGTTTTCTAACCTTGATATACACTCACAAACATTTTCTGTTCGTGTCTTGATCTTTTCGTCCCTTTAATGATACACTCACAAAATGTTTCTGTTCGTGTCTTGATGTTTCCTTCATTTTAATGATACACCCACAAACTGTTTCTGTTCGTGTTGTCGTGTGGTGCGTATTGGGGCAACTACGACAGTAGTTTTCGCCAGGAATAGCCTATGAGATATTAGGTAGAAGGTCTCCAGAAATTGGCTCGTTAAGAAAGGATAGAGACCTATCCGAGATAAGGATACGAAGAAGAGAATGCGAATACTTTCCACTGGACAGTGTTTTCTATTGAATTGTGGAAAGAGTTCAGTTTCCCCACGACCTTAGCTTCTGTCCTTAGATCCCGTAACAGAAAAAGACCCCAACCTCATCTGAAATGTAGAAATTAGAAATGTACCTATATGTAAATATTTAACACCGACAGTACGAGTGATACATTAACTAACTAGATAATGATCAAACGATTAGTGGGTTTATTAATTAAATATCTACACATATAGGGTTAGCAGTGGTTAGAACGTGATGATAGCAAAAGACGATTCACACAAAAAAACACAGATGAGATATTAATATTGTAGTTAATTAAATAGAAGAATGAGCTTGTGTAAAGCGAAATGATGATGATGTGATATGATACGTGTTACCAAAATGGTGAGTAATCTACACAGTCCATGTGTCTCTACATGCTTCACCCGGGAGAATGATTCACATGTATGCATAGAATGTCCCAAGTTGTTACAAGTTATGTCGCGTGGTGTATCTGTAAGTCGAGGACGTTCTGATGAAAACATTTGTTGTACTGAGAACGTTGACGATATACAGTCCTTCACTGTTTGACAATATCTCTCTAGCGTTGATCAACAGTTAACAGTTGTCGTATGAAAAATGTCTGTTGTCTAATCTCCGAAGGGTACTGGCCAGATTGGATATCTTCACGAAATGTTCTTACTATGTAGACTCATTAACTTGAGTATGTACTCGTGATTCATGAAATATACTAGGAGTAAGCTGCACTGGATTTGACTATGGAGTCTGCTTCCTATAAATATGAGATTCAACTTTAGAGTTCTTTAGCTTGACTTCACAGGTGTAGCAAGTTTAATTTGCTGGGGAGGTTATGATGTTATACCTAAAAGAAAAGGAATCTGTGTCTGTGTTAACCGTGTGAGGTCAAGCACATGTAGGCCCCTGACTCTAAAAGATGATGATGAGGTATTTGCAGGGAACCTAACGCTACCTCCCTAGATCTTACACGGTCACTATTTTGGCTCTAGTGTCTGGTGTATGATGTACCTAATGTCTAGGGGAGAAATGAAAATGATGGTACATCAACACAAAACACTTTAACTCACTATAAGGAAATGAATAAAACAGTGGTTAAGGTTTTTCTTTAAAATTGAATATTTTCTTTTTACAATTTAATCTGCCTGTCCCGCCATCTCTTTTGGACAGGTCTTTGAAAAGATGGTTTACATAAAAAGATTAACTAAAATGTGTGGACTCTTTGTCCAATAAGTATAAAGTCACTCTATCTCTCCTGTTGGTGTATTCACATATTACAACTTTATTATCTAATAGTGTTTGTCATTTGTTAGGAGGGGCTGTAGTTTCATCACCCCCCATAAAATCCTGGGTATGATTGGAAATACCAAAGTTTATTATAATGGAAGTGTCAGATATACCCAGATGCTAACACATCACCTGGGATTCTTTGTAGAAGGATAATTCAGTATGTCGTTGCAGAAAATATAGATATCTCAACACGCACAAGCTCCTCCAGCTATCTGCTTACAGCATAAACGGTTTACCGGAGACTTGTTGGCGTTACACTCACTCATCAGGTTTCCTGTCACCGGCTGGTAACAGGAAATAAAACCTCTGCAATAAAAATACACCCTGGCCTTTTTATATCTGATCACACTTTATTATTATTATTTACATATGGTGGTATGGGGTCAGCCTCTTGTGCATACAGGTGCACTCGCCCCTAATTTTATATGACTCACACCTTGCTGTAACCACACCTCAGGTCCCTATGGCAGATACGCCACTGTACTTTTACGTAGTTTTCCTCAATACAATAACGCGGAGTAACCACATTTCATTTGGTATGATTTGCTCTCTTTTTTAAAATTATAAACGCTCCAGGCATGTTGAACAGTGTTCATGGAACACGGAGGCTTACTAACATATTCTAATAAAATAATATTAAAACAAAATCATGACAATATACAACAGTTAAATACAGTTCAATGTGAGGACTCAATAATGTCTGCTCCCGGCATGTCCTTCACTTTTCCCAATAGCAGTATCTAACTTTGGCAGTTGTAATAAACATATTAATACATAAAGCATTCTTACCACAATTTTCAAAGAAATATGTAACAAATAACGCTGACTTGCAAAGAATGGCCTCAGTTTTTCTCTGCCCTGCCCAGACTGCGAATTAATTATTTATTTTATAAATTAACACAGCTGATCTCAGCGTATTTGATAGAAAAAGTTTTTGTCAACTGGCGATGAGCATTGAAAGCTTTTTGCTAATATCTATTAGCACGGGCCAATGGAAAGCTTGCGACTACCAGAATTTAAATGTAGTTTTTGAAAAACAAAAACAAAATTCCAAACAAACTCTGTGTCTGGAAGTCGATTGGTCAGTCTGCGTTAGTTATGCCAATACAAAAAGATGTTTAATTTTGGTTAACATTTTCCTACCGCTCCCCGTTTACTCCTATACTCTTTTTACCCAATCGGATTTGAATTTACTCCAATGCCTCTTTCTAAGCTGGCGTCCCCACTAACGTTATGAAAAAAAACAAGCAGGAACCACAGTCTGTCCGTCTTAGTGTTATTAGACATATAGTATTATCTCAAGAAGGTCAAGATGGCGGCGTGGTAGGCCGCACTTTTTGTGTTGTGCATTTCATGTCGTCGTTTTGGAGTCTGCATCAGTGGTAACAGCTCTTATTAAGGCTGTATGAGTTTGTAGTGTGTTTGGCTTTTTCTGGATTATGTTGCTAAGTATTTTAAAGATGAAAACATCAAGTTTGCCTATCATGTGAGTTCGCTGTTTGTGTTGATACAAGTAGCCAAGATGGCGGTTTTGTGATGTGTCGATCGGACAGTGTTTCAAAACATTACAGATTTATTGAGGGCTATTGTTACTGCTCCAGGTACATTTTTGTATGTACCTGCAAGGATACTTGGAGAGGAGATGGGCACCGCCAAGCAAACCTCTTGCCCACTGAAATGCTATGATGGAAAGTCAACTCAGTAATAATTTGCCGGATCGGCCGATGCCCGGATTAACAACGACCGCGCTCTCATTGCCCCTTGAGAGTGATAAGTCAGCGAATGGGGTAAAAACACCTGTTTTGAAACTTCCAAGAGAAAGTTTTGTTGTTGGAACTTGGAATGTACGCACGCTATATGCGTGTGGAAAAGTCAAAGAACTAACACATGAACTTGTTAGATACTCGTGGGACATCCTGGGCCTAGCAGAAGTCAGATGGACAGGATTAGGTGAATCAATAACGGATGATGGTCACAAAATTTGGTTTAGTGGAGATGAGTCTAAACATCAGCATGGAGTAGGTTTTATCGTACATAAAGATAGATTGAACTCTGTCATCAGCTGCACCCCAATAAATAGCAGGCTTATCACCATTCGTATTGCAGCACATCCAAAGAACATCTCCATCATACAGGTATATGCCCCCACTACTGACTATGAGGATGAGGCAATTGATACATTTTATGACAATCTGGATGAAGCAATTAAGAAAATTCCAAAGAAAGATCTTCTCATCGTGTTAGGTGATTGGAATGCTAAAATAGGGCCAGATGCATACGGTCACTGGGCTGGTACAGTGGGGAGATTTGGGACAGGTGAAACTAACGATCGAGGACTAAGGCTACTAGAATTTGCCAGCAACTATAAACTAACCATTGCAAATACACTATTTCCTCATAAGTTATCAAGAAGAACAACGTGGCATGCCCCAAAAAACTGAGATACATGGCCAAATTGATTTTATTCTTGTATCCAAAAGATTCAAGTCCAGTATTAATAAAGCCAAGACTAGGACTTTTCCTGGCGCCGACATTGGTAGTGATCACGACATGGTATTGATGACGCTCAAGCTTAAACTTAAAAAGAACTATAATCAAAACAGATGTTCTCAGTTAAGATTCAATTTAGACAAACTGAAAGATCCAGAAATCGCGGGAATCTTTGAGGCAACTGTTGGAGGAAAATTCGCAGCTCTCAACTTTTTGGAGGATGATATCAACTCAATCACAGAGAACATGAAAGACGTGCTCATTGAATCAGCAACAGAAATACTTGGTAAAAGAAAGAAAATAAACAAACCATGGGTTACAGATGACATTCTGAAGTTATGTGATACACAGCGAGAAATGAAAAAGGTTAAGAAAGAGGTTCCTGAAGCAGCATGGCAATACAGTATGGTGAATAAAAATATTAGGAAGAAAATGAAACAGGCCAAAGAAAAATGGGTAGCTGATCAATGTGAGTCCATTAATACGGGGCTAATAAAAGGTAACAGCAAGGCAGCTTTTGACACATTAAGAAAACTATCAAAACCCCAACAGCCCAGGGTAACTGTCATAGAAGATAGCAATGGGGCTCTGCTCAATGAAAAAAAACAGCTGTAATGAGAAGATGGACAGAATATTGTAAAGAATTATATAACTGTAAACTTGACACTGACTTAGGCATATTAAACAACATTAAGTGCGAAAACAGGGAACTCGGAAATGCAGCAATATTACGGGAAGAAGTGGAAGAGGCTATATGTTCGATGAAAGGAGGGAAGTCACCGGGTGTGGATAATATCCCAGCAGAGCTCTTGAAATATGGAGGACCAGATATAGTAAAAATCATGACAACAATTTGCCAGAAGATATGGAGTACAAAAAAATGGCCAAAAGAATGGACGCAGTCATTAGTAATACCGCTTCCAAAGAAAGGAAATCTAAAAATGTGCAAGAACTACAGAACCATTAGCCTTATTAGTCATCCAAGTAAGGTGATGTTAAGGATACTTTTAAACAGAATAAAACAGAAATCAGAAGAAATCTTGTCAGAGGAACAGGCTGGCTTTAGACCAAAAAGAAGTACCTCAGAACAAATCTTCAATATTAGATTACTTATCGAAAAACATCTCCAACATCAACACGATTTATACCATAACTTCATCGATTTCACAAAAGCCTTCGATCGAGTCTGGCATGAAGGCTTATGGCAAGTAATGAGAAAATTCAATTTTGATACCAACATCATAGATATCATTGAAGCACTATACAAGGACGCAAGCAGTGCTGTTTTTGCAAGCAACGACATTGGAGAATTTTTCAAAACAACTGTAGGAGTTCGGCAGGGATGTATCCTGTCCCCAGTGCTCTTTAATATTTATCTAGAACATATTATGCAAGAGGCTCTCTACGATTATAAATCAACCATATCGATTGGAGGCCGACCTCTGTGCAACCTACGTTTTGCTGATGATATTGATCTGATAGCTGGATCAGAATCAGAACTTCAAGACCTTACCTCTAGACTGGAGAAAGTAACAAGAACGTATGGGATGGAAATTAATATAGAAAAAAGCAAGATATTGGTGAATAGCCATAAGAAACATGTTGCGACCAACATTACGTTAAATGGGCAAACGTTAGAAGAAGTTAACACCTTTAAATATCTCGGGTCCACTATATGCAGTGATGGAAGAATAATTAAAGAAATCAAGACAAGACTTGAGATGGCCTCAGCTGCCATGACAAGGTTGAATGTGATCTGGAAAAGTAACATCAGTTTTCCTGTGAAGATCAAATTATACAAATCACTTGCATTATCTATTCTCTTGTATGGGTGTGAGAGCTGGACACTCACTGCAGATACGGAGCGAAGGATTCAGGCTTTCGAGCATAAATGTTATAGAAGAATTTTGCGCATTTGCTATAAAGAGCACAAAACAAATGTCTATGTTAGAGAGAAGATAAACACCTATGCAGGCCACCAAGAACCACTTTTGTCAACAGTGAAACGTCGAAAGCTTGCCTGGTTTGGGCATGTAACTCGTCATGACTCCCTTTCGAAAACGATCCTTCAGGGAACAGTCGAAGGTAAACGGAGAAGAGGAAGGCAGAGAAAATCCTGGGCTGATAACATCAAAGAATGGGCAGGACACGGTTTTTCCACACTTGTACGCATTGCTGAGGATAGAGAGCAGTGGAGGACCCTGTCTGCTGATGCTTCCACCATGGCACCCCTACGACCCATGACGGGTTACGGGCTGAGATGATGATGATTATCTCAATAACTTGGCTAATAATTGGACTACCATATATTTTAAAACATATTTGGGCTCAGGAAATACTTAGCTATAATGATATATGATTTTTATGGTCAGTTTCATTATGGTTTAGATTTTCAGTTTTGTCACTGACAATCGTCAAATATAACTTTTACACAAGTCGGCCATCTTCCACCCTCATCTCTCTCTAGCATTTTTATTCAAATAACTAACTTGTTTGAGTGACGTCAGAAATTCATTTACTCGGCGAGAATTTAAATTGTCTGTGTGTATATGTGGTAGGGTGGGCGAGATGATGATGATGATGATGATTATATTGTGATATGTGATCACTCTCTTTTCACACTCGCACCGACCCGAACAACAATAAAAACTCTTATTCTGAGGCAGGGGCTGTATTTATTTTTACAACCCATTCAGTGACAAAGCAAACATTAAACAAATAAACTAGCGAACATAACAAAACAAAACTAAACAAAACACCCAACAGTGCCCGATGCTAATGTGTCATGTCTTTGTGTTCTTCTGTGTAGGTACACAGGGCGCCTCGTTTCGTTCTCTCTCGCCTGGGCTGATACTTAAGAAGGGCCGCTGTTGGTTATCGCATTCTTTTATAAGCCCAGGTCTAATCACTCACTTTACTGCGCGCTAGGCGTATTAATCTTGGCTACTTAAATATCACACGCGATTATCGCTTTAGGAATAGCGAAAACACAGAAATATACACTATTTCTAGAGCAAAAACACAATTCTACACCACAACTCTATTTTTAAGGCTTTATTGTGGCCTCATTACATATCTTCTACTTCAGACTTTTCACAACCCAGAATGCTTCGCGCACATCGAAAATAATCTGCCTAGAAACAGGTATGGGGCGGGCGTCTCCTTTTCGGCCCTATCACATATCTCCCTCCTGATTTTGTTGTCGTCCCGACAACATCACTACCTCTGGCGCTTCACTTGTAACCTCTCAGATCGTTGATGCTGCGCAGGACTCTTTCTGAGCGGCGACGCTTTGGGCTCAGATTCTGTATTCGGTACAACTCGGCTGGGGACTCTCTTGGTCGTCATGTCTCTAGTTGTACGTTGTCGGGCTGTCAGCCGCTGTGGTCTTGAAGACTCGCTCATCGGTGCCGCGTCGCTGTCTGCCCGTGACATCTGCCTGTCAGTGCTTGCAGCTGTAGAGTTTGAAGAGAGATCGCTCTTGACTTGTTTTCCACTCCGTTTGTGTGGACGGTGGCTTACGTTCCCCACAATCTGCCTTTGATGAGTCTCCTCTGCTGAACCTTGATTTGCACTCCCTCCTATCTGCTTAGGACGGGTTTCCTCCCCTAGACGAAGGCCAATTCTCTCGGCGCCCTTAGTGTGACAGTTGTCGTGGCCATCTCTTGGCTTGCGCCCTAAAGGCAACCTCGTTGTGGCAGTACGTCTCGCGAGAGAGCTCCTTGAGGGACAGGCGGCTATCAAGTGTTCAGTGGACTTGCATCGAAAACATCTCTTCGGAAGCGGGCCCTGAGGGCACTTGGCTGCCATGTGGTCTGACAGGTCTCCACAATTGTAGCATCTTATCTTTCTGGGCTTCCTCTGTGTCATGGGTCGCTTCCTGCTGCCCTTACACTCTTGACCGCCAATGCCGCATACATAAATTGCTTCCATGCCCTGGACCGATGGTTTGCTGTCAAACTCTACTCGTTCATTCCTCGCCAGACTCCGGAATCCCTTTCTGTAGATCTTGGTCTGATGTACGAATACATCAATACCTCCATCATCTGGCGTGATGAACCCCCATCCCCTGTGGACACTATACCACTTGCACATCCCTTTTCGCCTTGTCGGTGCAACTGCATTTGTTGGTGCTGTCAGCTCACAACTTTCCTTGACAACAGCCTGACTCTCACACACAAGAAGGTCTAGTTGAGGTTCCTGCGGACACACCTCCTCGTCTTGCGTTGGCTGTTCCCGCGGACACACCCCCTCGTCTTGCGTTGGCTGTTCCCGCGGCTGGCATGGTGCTCTCTTTCTCTGCACCTCCTCTTGTGCTGGCGAACTGGCCTCTGACATCTGTGCTATCTGGGATTTTAGGAAGGATAATTCTGCTCTGAGTGCCTCCTCCTCCTTCTGAACTTCTGCACTTGCTATCTGGACCAGTGTCTCAGGCTTTTTACTTTCACCATAAACAGCATATTCCCAAGGGAAACTCCTGGTCATCTCACTGACTGGTGGTTGCTTGCAGTAGGCTTTTTTGACAATTTCCAGTAACATCTCAGGGCTGGCCTTGGCTCCACCATGTACCCGTAATTCTCTAGATACCCATGGTGTAACGTTGTTCCATATCATGTCTAACTTGTCTTCTGCACAAAAAGGCGCCACCTTCCACGCGGCTTCCACATCTTCCACAAACTCCTCTCCACTAAACAACCTTATCTCTGGCTCCTTCACGTACAATATCTTCACAGGCTCATTAGCCATCTTGCTGCAGGAATGCACTGCTGGGTGTTTACAATATTTGTTCGTTTGCTGTTTGCTCAGTGTCACTGTCTGCCTTATCCTGTCGACGACGCCAATTGTGGTAGGGTGGGCGAGATGATGATGATGATTATATTGTGATATGTGATCACTCTCTTTTCACACTCGCACAGACCCGAACAACAATAAAAACTCTTATTCTGAGGCAGGGGCTGTATTTATTTTTACAACCCATTCAGTGACAAAGCAAACATTAAACAAATAAACTAGCGAACATAACAAAACAAAACTAAACAAAACACCCAACAGTGCCCGATGCTAATGTGTCATGTCTTTGTGTTCTTCTGTGTAGGTACACAGGGCGCCTCGTTTCGTTCTCTCTCGCCTGGGCTGATACTTAAGAAGGGCCGCTGTTGGTTATCGCATTCTTTTATAAGCCCAGGTCTAATCACTCACTTTACTGCGCGCTAGGCGTATTAATCTTGGCTACTTAAATATCACACGCGATTATCGCTTTAGGAATAGCGAAAACACAGAAATATACACTATTTCTAGAGCAAAAACACAATTCTACACCACAACTCTATTTTTAAGGCTTTATTGTGGCCTCATTACATATCTTCTACTTCAGACTTTTCACAACCCAGAATGCTTCGCGCACATCGAAAATAATCTGCCTAGAAACAGGTATGGGGCGGGCGTCTCCTTTTCGGCCCCGTCACATATATATCATCGGGCCAATCCCACAGCGTGTCAAGCGAAGCGGGGTTTTGCGCGGCGGGTGTTAGAATTGGCGTTAAATATTTCTGCCATCTCGTGTTACACTACTGAAAAATGTCCGAATCACTACAATTAAAGGCGTTAAAGTTAAAGTATTACGTTAATTCAGACAGTTGTTTGGCGGCACATTTCTGGCAGATCGTTAATTATAAGTCTTGCCGCAGTCTCTATCAGATCGGGCAAAATGTTAAAAAATGTTTATTGTACGTCACAAGGAAAGCGAGTAGGTTTATACGGCGGGATCGTTTCTAAGCATTACCATGGCACAAAATTCAGCGCGATGCTGACGTGTGAGACGCATTATAGTCAGACACATACGGGCTGGGTTATTTATTATCATAGGACTAAAATCTTACTGAAATGAGCGATTATCTCGCAGATTTTACTACAACAGGGTAAGCTTCCGATGGAATTGAACTTGATATTTGGATAAGTAATCAACTGTGAGCTTTAGATTGACTCATGTAGTAGCTTTTGATGGAGCTGAACTTGATATAAATATGTATTGAACTTGTGCGCACATGATATAAGGTGACGAAAAATGCTACGCCCCCACCGTCTTAACCGTGGGCGAGAAATATTCCTTTTTAATGGAGGATTGAAGGATGTCCCATGGCGAATTCTGCTATCCAAATGTCCGTTTTGATAACTTTTTTCTGGTTAGATGTCAGACACGTAGCGTGTAGACTCTGACTTCTGATGGACTGAAGACACACAAAAGTCTTCGTAAGTTTTCACATTTAATATCCCTGGTTGACTTTCATTTATACTACTCTTCACTATTGATCTCTATGAGTTAAATTCTAATGATGTTAAATATATTGTGCATGAGAGTGTGTGCGCATGGAAGACTGTGATGATGATTTAACAAGCTAAATGAAGGTGAAGTATGAACTATTAATTACTTCCTATCATCTTAGAGGAAAATCTTCTGATTTTATTTAGTCATGTACTAGAAGAATTAATTGAAAAACTAGCTTCCGAACATTAAGCTTTGAGGTTAAAATGAATAAAGAATAAGAAAAAAGTATTAATAATCTGTATAAGATCTACTATCCGTCATTTCCCTTCGCAAAATCCGTTAAGAACACATTACACCATAATAATAATAATAATAAATTCTTTAAGCACCAAACACGGCGCATAAGGCAGAAACCAGTGCTCTCCAGGTTGTACGTTGTGACGTCACTCCTCTTAGCTCTTGCACATTGTTTAATCCCAACGTTCTTCCTTCTCTTATTATTGTTCTTCTGAGTGTTTCTTTTGGTCTTCCTTTTTTCCTCTTACCCTCAGGAACCCAAGTGAGCGCCTGCAATGGTATTCTGTTGTTTTCATTCGTAGGACATGACCGATATATGACCATCGTCTTTTCCTTATATAGTTGGAGACATATTTCTGCCTAGAGTCTTCTCTTATTTGTCGATTAGTCTTGAATTCTTTCCAACTGATGTTCATGAGTTTTCTAAGACATTTGTTCTAGAATGTATTCAGCTTGTTCTCCAGTGATTTTGTTATTTTCCATCTCTCACAGCCGTATGTTAACACTGAGATAACATTTGAATTAAACAGACGAAGCTTGGTATGTATATTCAATGATCATAATTTCCAAATGTTAGATAATCTATTGAAGGCGCTAGCTGCCAAAGCAATTCTAGTATGAATTTCTCTTGTTGTGTCACCATCCTGAGTCATTTTACTGCCCAAATAATTGAAACTTTCAACTTTCTGTAGTTTTTCCCCGTTCAGGATGATATCAAAGGTCTCGTTAGAAAAGTTCATAACTTTAGTTTTAGAGGCATTTATTTGGAGACCTATTTTAACCGATACACCATAGATATGAAATATTTTATCCACACTGAATTAATTGCAGGCTATGATTTAGGGATTTTTCTCTACACCACAATGTTGAAAAAACTGGACTCATGTCTCTAACGAACTGCGCGGTACATTGTTGCGAAGAGGGGGTTTGTGTTTCTTCTCTTCTTATATATATATATAATGTTACCACTGTTGCAAAAACCTCCTCTGTTTCAATGTGTGACCGTTGAAGATTTTCATTGAATGAAGGAAGCTTCCACCTCCATTGGCCAGTGCATCAATTCATTCATTTTATTTCTGTATCGTGCTTGATGGTGTGTTACGCGAAGATGGGTGTATAATCTTGTGACTATCACAACTGTTGGAACTAGTCAACCTCAATGAATGTGATAAGTCCTTTTTGAGTCCAAACAATTTATTACACATTTTCAGACATCATATGTTGATCATGAATACATCACATATATAATTTAGAATCCTATATTGAATTAGCTGTCTTTGCATATCAGTCCTTTGTCCCGTAAATCTGAATTACTGTAGGCAGAACGACATAACTGTATGCACGCGTGGTTGGTGATCCCAACGACCGACAGTGAGACTATGCGTCTGGCACTAATATAACTAAAAACGGACTGTTAATTCATCTCGACTAGGTTTAGTCAATTACTAACCTGTAACATTCATCTTTCTTCATCATAACAGTGGACTGACCCATGTCCATAATAAAATACAATATAACTGTGTGGCACTCCATGCCCGACACTATAAGAATACAAGGACACGTCTTCTCAGTTCGACGGTCATTCAAGAAAGGGTCCCGTCTCTTGGTCACGGTGCGTGACTACCAACGCTGAAACGTCACAGCGTTCAATAGGCTAATAATATTTTTACATTACATTAAACGTTGTAACCCCTAAAATCGCATGCTGCTAACCTCTAGCAGACAATGCCAATTAAACTACCATAACAATTCCCTGTCCACCGGGGGGAAAAAAATCTATTCGATAGATTTTTTTTCTTTCAAAAACCTATATGAATGAATAATATCAAAAATTTAACAAAAATGCGGCATATGGCCTACGATATTCTTTCTAGAACAGTGTCGTGGTCATGTCGACTAACTAACAGTCATCTAATATATTAATGATCATATTATACATAAATGTTATACATAAATTTTATATGAACTAAAAGAGAATGTCTAATGTTGATATCTAATTAATTAATTAACTTAAAATATGTCGCAATGAAATGTCACGTCAAACTAATCTAAAGAATTAAAATTAAACTAATTAATTATACTGAGTGTGTAATAAGAATAAAGTTGTTGAAAATCTAATGCAAGAAAAATGAAAGAAGATGTTAAAGAGAGACATAAATAAATGAGAAATAAAGTAGAGAAAGAAAATAATGTATAAATTTAACTTAGTTATGTGTGTTGGACATTAATTAAGTTTAGTGTTAAGTTGTTAATACCTATCTAAATTAACTAATTTAAATAATAATGTAGTATGTAATGTGTCAACATAATTATTAACTATATAATATAATAGTTACATCCAATAATATTATCTAAGAATCATGTGAGTTTTTATTTTTTTTCTTTCTTTCATTTTTTTTCCAAATTTCATTTCATTTTTTCATATTTATCTCACATTTCATTTTAATTTCCATTATTTCAACGACTTAATTAAAATTAATTAACGTTGGATATGATGATCCATCCGTAGGCTTGATCCTTGTGAATTCCGATTCGAAAAAATGTTTAAGTGTTCCAATTCATAAGTATCGACGTTCTTGACAATAGTTCATGTCACATACTGAATTAGTTCGATAGCCTTTCAATTATTTTCACTTGATTCACGAAATTGTTTCAAATAGTTTTATCATGAATGGACACCAAGCAAAGTCCTGGCGTAAATACGAACATAGTGTCACTTGATTTCGTTCATTTCGTATATAGCATGTCTTTAGTGAGCAGATACGTGTATTGTAGGCAATATAGTGCTATGTCTTTTGGGTAAGTTTCTGCGACGTTATTATTGTTCATGACTCGACCTCAGAAGGGTTTCTAGAGAGAGTATCTGCCAAGACGTTCTCTGATCCTGTAATGTACTCGATGGAGAAATCAAAAGGCTGAAGGAGAATAGCGAACCTGGTGAGCTTTGGACTTTTATGATTCGCCCGTCGTAGTGATGCTACGGCTTTCTGATCTGTCTGGACCACGAATGGGGCTCCCAGCAGAAATTTCTCCAATTTTGTTATCGCCCATACCACTGCCAACAATTCGCGGTCGACAGTGGAGTATTTCACCTCTGGCGGTTTCAGTTTCCGTGAGACATACAAGGATGGATGGAGGATGTCGTCATGATATTGGAGCAAACATGCGCCAATTCCGTAATTACTCGCATCTGTGCGGAGAATAAACTTTTTGGAAGCATCAGGTAGTCTCAAAATTGGTGGGTTTGAAAAAAAATTAATAATATTAAGGAATACTTTATTACACTCACCAGTCCATGTCACCTTCACTGGCATGTCCTTTTTTTAATAAAGATGATAAAACAGCCGTGATAGATGACAAGTTAGGTACGAATCTGCTGTAATATTGGACTAGACCTAACAAGCTTCTAACCTGTTTCTTCGTTTGAGGAACGGAAACGTTTAAAATTTTAGAAACCGTACTAGGTAGTGTTTGGATATATCCTGCTCCAATGATGTGTCCCAAAAAAGTTATTTCATGAAACGCTACTTGTAATTTTGTGGGTTTAGCAGTTAAATTATTCATTCTTAATGTGTCCAAAACGTATTTAAGACCCGAAAAATGTTCCTCAAATGATGAACTAAATAAGCATATGTCGTCTATGTATGTAATGATGTCTGGTCTACCTGAAAAAATGTGTCGCATCATGCGAACAAAGGTAGCTGGAGCGTTAACAAGCCCAAAAGGCATAACATTCCACTGGTATAGACCTTGCGGAGTGGAAAACGCTGTGTAGTATTTAGCTTTTTCGGTTAGTGGTATCTGCCAATAACCTTTAGTTAAGTCTATCTTAGTGAATATAGTTGCGGTAGATAGACGTGGCAGTAAGTCGTCGAGAAGTGGATGTGGTTCGCTATCAACTATAGTTTGTGCATTTAATTTTCTATAGTCGACGCATAGTCTAATATTATTGTCCTTCTTTCGGACAATAACTAATGGAGAAGAAAATGGGGAATTACTAGTTTCAATAATTCCTAAAGATAACATCTGTTCAAGTTCCTTAGTAGTTTTAGTAAGAAAGTGTAGAGGAACAGAATATGGATGTACCCGAATTGTAGTATCATCGTTAAGAGTGATGTCATGACTAATGACTGATGTGCGACCTGGAACGTCGGTCAACACATCTGGATAAGATTGTAGAAGTTCAGCAATCTGTTGATGCTGTTGCGGTGTAACCGACGAAGAGATGGTTACGTCCCGCCAAGATTCAGTAGGTTGTACTACAGGTACAGGTAATGCCAACTGTACCTCAGGAAAAGAAGATTCTTCTTCCTGGATAACAGACAAATTAGAATAGTGACATGTAGGTACGAAAGTGTCATCTAGTTCATGAAAAATAGCTTGTAGATGTTCAGGACGAGTATGAAATTGTTTGAGCATATTTATGTGAAATATTTTGTGATGTCCCATAATGTCCAGGACATAATCAACATCAGAAATCTTATTGATAACCTGGTATGGACCATTCCACGAGATGAGTAGTTTATTATCGTTATGTGGCAATAACACATAAGCTTGATCTCCTCGAAATAATTGACGTAATCGTCTACTACTGTTTTGGAAAGTTCTAGCTTTCGCTTTAGCAGCCTCAGATGAAGCTGTTGCCGTTTTGCAGGCATCAATAATGTTATTCCGGAGATTAATTACATACTCATAGGATGACTGGGTATCCTGAGTCATCTCGGAGTCAATCAATAAGTCTTTTATTAGTCCCATAGGACCTCTTGGTGGAGCGCCAAAGACTAATTGAAATGGAGAGAAGCCAGTTTGTTCATGTGGCACCTCTCGATAAGCGAATAACACGGCTGGGAGTACTCTGTCCCAGTCCTGTGGATGGTTAACTGTAACTTTATGTAACATTTGTTTGAGTGTGCGGTTAAGTCTTTCTACTGCACCATTACTCATTGGGTGATAAATGCTGCTGAGATTTCTATCTATATTCCAAGTCTTCATTACTTCTGTCATAGTCTCAAATATAAATTGAGATCCATGATCTGATAAAAGCTTCCTAGGAAAACCTACTCTAGAAAAGATCAGGTGTAGTGCATCAGCTACATCTGTGGTGGTGGTGGTTTTTAATGGGATGGCTTCTGGCCATCGTGTGCATAAATCGATGCAAGTGAGAACAAATCTATGTCCTCTTGCTGATGGTAAAAGTGGGCCAATAATATCAATGGCCATCTTGTCAAAGGGTCTCACAGATATGTCACAAGCCTGAATAGGCGCCGTGTGAAAGGCTCCTCGTGCTTTCACTTCCTGGCATATCGTACAGGAGCGTACGTACTGTGAAATATCTCGTGATACACCCGGCCAAAAAAAGAAGATAATACTCGAGAACGTGTCCGAGTATATCCCATGTGACCTGCGCACTTAGAATCATGTGCGTGTTGAAGTATGTACCGTCTAAAAGCAAAAGGTACCATGACCTGTTGTCTTACTTGAGTTTTATCCATAAAACATCTTAATAATATGTCATTTTTAATAATAAACCAATGATTATTATTATTGTTCATAGCAAGATTGTCAACTTTGTTGACCAGTGCAAAAAATTTTTTTAATGATCTATCTTCCTTCTGTTTTGCAGCAAAGGATGCTCGGTCAATCGAAGAATGAACCTCAATATTTTCATGATTGTCTGTTTCCCTTTTTTCAGTGTCCATAGTCTCTAATTGTTTAGTCTGTGCTCTTGTTATTACTGCATTTCCGATGCATAGATTATTTTTTTCCCATTCAATAATCTCTTCAGGTGTGCAATCCTTACTTCCATGTATGCATCCCACCATAAGGTCGGCAATTGGGTTCCTTAACATGCATGCTTTAACGTTGCCTGTGAAAAAAAGGTGTATTAATATGTATAATAGCAGTTGGATAACATTCTATTGTTCCTCCAAAAGTCATGCACCTGACATGTTCTCCAGTTGCACAATTAGGATGAACAAGTGACTGACGGATTCCGATCGTTGTCGATCCAGAATCTCTTAAAACTGAGACGATGGATCCATTAAATTTTCCTCTGTTGAAGATCAGGGAGCATGTTCCGTCATTGACTGCCAGACTGACTTCTGGGAGAATGTGTCCGCAGTTCAGAACCGTCTCTTTTGCCTTCTGAAATATAAGATTACATTCTGGGCAACTATTTGCCACATTATAATTCATTGCATAACATGTAGACGAAGACTGTATTCTGTTATTAGTAGGTGAACTCTGAACCCCAGGGGTTGTAGCATTAGTAACGGCTGCCCCTGTATTATGATTATAATTTGTCGATCTACGAGAATGAGAACGATGACGAGAATAATCATTTGAATTATCCCGTTGTCCCCTATTGTAACTGTTATCTCGATGTCTCGAGCTATAATTATTGTTGTTGTTCCAATTGTTACCATTATTATAGTTATATGACCGATTATAACTTGAGTTACGTGGATTATTGTTGTATCTGGACTGAGGTGAATAATTTCTATTTTGTGGTCTTCCTCTATTAAAGTCATAGTTAAAACTATTACGTCCCTTATGAAAATTAATGTCATAGTTTCCTTTGAACCTACTTCTGTCTACACTGTGTGTTCTTGGTTTGTTATTACTGTGATATGCCATATTGGAAGCTACAGGAAGAGGTTCTCTTATCAACGAGCTAGAAATGTTCGCATTCGGATGCGCAGTGCAGTAATTTAATGAAATTTTTTCCAACTCATCAATAGTATCTGGTTTACGTTCTTGCAGATAGGCAAAGAACGGTGGGCTGACAGAAGATAACACTTTATCCCTTAATAACAAATCAACTAACTTGTCATAAGATTTGTTGACACCTGTCAGTTCAACCCATCTGTTAAAAGTATTGCGTATGTTAGCAATAAAACCTGTAAAGTCTTTATTATTATCTGGCAACAAACTTTTGAAACGTAATCTACATGCCTCTTCGTTCAAGTGGAACCGACGCAATAACAAAGTCTTAATGGCCTCATAGTCTGTGGCTAATGTCGGATCAATATTTTGTGCTGCACTTGCAGGTTCGCCATCCAGAAATTCCTTGAGTTTAAGTGCCCATGCAGTTTTGTCAAGGTTATTGACCTTGCATGTATCCTCAAAGCGCGATAGCCATGATGACAAATCGTCAACGTGTAACTTGAACGGCGGTAGCTTAAAGTAATAATTGCCCTTAAGTCGGTTGGATGAAGATCCAGATTGAGCATTATCATTTTGGCTTGCTGCAGCACCTTGCGACTGAAGTTTTGCTGTTTCCAATTTAAGCCGTTGTAATTCCATTTCTTGCTGCAGTACGATTTCCTGTCGTTTCAATTTATTCTCTTCTTCAATCCGTAGAATTTCATCTCTTGCCACCTTTCTTTCTTCTTCTTGTCTTAATTCTTCTTTCTCTGCCTTAGCAATAGCTTTCTTTTCCGCCTCTTTTCTTTCAAGTTCTTCCATCTCTGCCTTAGCAATAGCTTTCTTTTCCGCCTCTTTTCTTTCAAGTTCTTCCATCTCTGCCTTATGTTTCGCAAGTTGTTGTTCCGCATATTCACGTAGTTCTGGTCCTTTCAAATTAAAGTCTTTCCCATTTTTAATAAAATAGTCTAAGTTAAGCATCTTGACGTTAATTTATTTAAGTATTCAATCACTAATGAATAGTAATCACCAATAGAATCTATGTAGATAATTGTAATTACTCAACGTATGAATAATCAATATAAGAAATTGCAATATTCTTGTACTGTTATTTATAAGTCACAAATCTATAATATTTTGTAAAAATATTATATATATACCCACTAACATCTATCATAAATAGTTATGATATTTATTTATTTAAGATGCTGAAATTATATCATGCACGTAATATTAGTATTCAATAATTATGGGTATTATCCCTCAATAATTAGGTTATTTAATCTTTAATAGTTACTAAGTCCACACTGTAGTACTGAGAAAGTGTACTAATTAACATTTAATATGTCTTAATATGTTATAAATTTATAATAATTAATCATTATATATTATGCCATAATCATGAGCTATAAAGTGCATTGCCCATTTCTTGGACCACCACTGCAAATTGGTGCAAAGTCCCTAATTCCTCCTTAAAATTCATAAAAATTTAATCATATTCATCTACACTCTTATTAATGAATAAATTATAGTATTAATATTATATTATAAATGGATGAGATGAAGACAAACAACACAATTTGTTAACCAAGGATTACAGAACAGTATTACAATACGACAAAGACATTTTCACAATAAAAATGCATTTATAACTAAGTTGAATAAACCGGAAGTGAGAGATCAAAGAGTGAACTGAATATAAAATTAACCTGCGTACACAAAAATTAGTGACGTATACATGGACTCATTAACGGTTATACAAATCTATAAACGAAATGATAGTCAGATCAGAAAAACACGATGGATTACAAACATAACTACAGAAATGAATAAAAATTAGAACTAAATACACTAGAATACCCCAGTTATTACTAGACTAGACACCTAACATGTACGGTCAATTAATTGCAAATTCGAACGGACAAAATCACCGGAAAGTCGTCGATGGGTTCTTCGTTAAATGCAATTAACTAACGGCCTTAAGAACAATTAAAATCAGTTCGTGGCATCCAGAGAGCCATAGAATTGATTTCAATCCACCGCTCAACCTTTCACACGACTTAGGAACAACACAAACGGTGAAAACAGAGATAAAATATATATATGAAACATAGAATAGACATGCCCATACAGACGAAATTGACTTAGTACTGTGTGTGGTTTATGACAGACAATAGTCACAATTAAACTTATCTTTAAAATGCTCCGGCGATGCCAAGTTCATCAACGGGTTAAAACAAATGTCTTAACATTGTCTGCTCCTTGTTGGTATATAAAGATTGTCCATTTCTTGATCAAATTCATCAAACTATGTTCACGTTGAAGGTTGTCGTTTGATCTGTTGGCATGTACGCACAATAGTATGACGTCAGCTTTGTGTAACTATGCATCTGCATCATAGGTCACGTTTTAGCATATCACGTGATTGTTCATTGAAAGTAAACAATTCCTTCGGAGTTGAATGAAAAAAAATTTTCCGTTTTTTTTGTGTTCTTTCGTCCCCACACTGGCCACCACTGTATCGAAGAGGGGGTTTGTGTTTCTTCTCTTCTTATATATATATATATATATATAATGTCACCACTGTTGCAAAAACCTCCTCTGTTTCAATGTGTGACCGTTGAAGATTTTCATTGAATGAAGGAAGCTTCCACCTCCATTGGCCAGTGCATCAATTCATTCATTTTATTTCTGTGTCGTGCTTGATGGTGTGTTACGCGAAGATGGGTGTATAATCTTGTGACTATCACAACTGTTGGAACTAGTCAACCTCAATGAATGTGATAAGTCCTTTTTGAGTCCAAACAATTTATTACACATTTTCAGACATCATATGTTGATCATGAATACATCACATATATAATTTAGAATCCTATATTGAATTAGCTGTCTTTGCATATCAGTTCTTTGTCCCGTAAATCTGAATTACTGTAGGCAGAACGACATAACTGTATGCACGCGTGGTTGGTGATCCCAACGACCGACAGTGAGATTATGCGTCTGGCACTAATATAACTAAAAACGGACTGTTAATTCATCTCGACTAGGTTTAGTCAATTACTAACCTGTAACATTCATCTTTCTTCATCATAACAGTGGACTGACCCATGTCCATAATAAAATACAATATAACTGTGTGGCACTCCATGCCCGACACTATAAGAATACAAGGACACGTCTTCTCAGTTCGACGGTCATTCAAGAAAGGGTCCCGTCTCTTGGTCACGGTGCGTGACTACCAACGCTGAAACGTCACAGCGTTCAATAGGCTAATAATATTTTTACATTACATTAAACGTTGTAACCCCTAAAATCGCATGCTGCTAACCTCTAGCAGACAATGCCAATTAAACTACCGTAACATACATATATTCCTAAGACGCCCATATGTTCCCAAATCTTGCCTGTGACGTGAAACCCCGACCATACAACCAATAGCTAAGAGTCCATCTGGTCTCTCGTACCTAGAATCTCTCATGTCCCTTTTCATTCTAAAAGTGTGTGGGACACTCGCTGCCAACTTTCAATGCCGTGCTGTATGACAAACAGATGCAAAGAAAATCACCCGCCTTCCAACTGTCACAAAGCCCTCCGTTAACTTCTGTTTGTCTATCGCCCCGCGTGTTAGATTTGTTCTTTGCTGCTGGCGGCGGCCTTTGTTCCCTCTGTCCATTGTCGCTTGCATGCTAACATGTCCCTTTGTCGTGCCGGGCTCATTTTATTCCATCTGGAAGCAAAGGTTGTTGTTCCGCGTCGAGGGCCTTTGATATCACACTCCCGGAGTCATTGTTGCTAAGTCTATTATATTGTGCGAGACGGTGACCGTATTGGGTTTAAACAACGGCTTAGACTAATCTTTTGTGTCAGCCGCGCTCTCCTCGTGTAACCAGATGTGTTTAACAAGGTGGGAAACTGAATCAAAAGAATTTCTTTACCACAGATGAAAGGGCAAATGTGGTTCCTTAGATACCAGATGCGAGTAATCAAGATTGCCGTTTAAAGTATAGTCGTGATTAAGGATTACTAGAAAACGATGAAACAGCCAACTTGGAATCATTTTCTTCTTCTTCTTCTGCGTTCGTTCTGAAAAGGACGTTGGTTGCGTTGTGTTGCCGTTTACAGCAAAGCTGCGATATCTGCGCCTTTCGGCCCGACACATCCGACTTCGGCACGGCATTTTTAGGACCGGGTTTGCCTTCCCATTTCGATCCCTACTCATTCAGCCAGACTGCAATGATGCAGCCTGTTTCCAGGACCACCACTTGGAGGTAGAGTAGGGTCTTGGTCAGCTCTGGTTCGCTGACCCTGACGCAAGCAGTCTAGCTATGGGTCGCTAACTGCATTCATCACTTGTGCTGCGCCTTTGGTCCCCTTCATTTTAATGATACACTCACAAACTGTTTCTTGTTGGTTTCTTGATGTTTTCTTCACCTTAATGATACACTCTCAAACTGTTTCTTTTTTGGTGTCTTGATATTTTATTCACCATAATGATACACTCACAAAGTGTTCCTGTTCGTGTCTTGATGTTTTCTTCATCTTAATGATACACTCACAGTTTCTTGTTAGTGTCTTGATATTTTATTCACTGTAATGATACACTCACAAACTTTTTCTTGTTTGTGTCTTGATGGTTTGTGCACCTTGATGATACACTCGCAAAATGTTTCCTGTCTGTGCCTTTTGTAATTTCTTCCACTTAATGATGCACTCACAAACTGTTTCTTGTCTACGTCTTGATGGTTTCTTCACCTTAATAATAGACTCACAGACTGTTTTCTGTCTGTGCCTTGATGGTTTCTTCCCCTTAATGATACACTTACAAACTGTTTCTTATCCGTGTCTTGATGGTTTGCTCACCTTAATGATACACTCACAAACTGTTTTCTGTCTGTGCCTTGATGGTTTCTTCCCCTTAGTGATACATTCACAAACTGCTTCATGTCAGTGCCATGATGGTTTCTTCCCTTTAATGATAGACTCACTGTAGCGAGTCTTTTGTAAAATATGATGTCTGTTTTATGATTAATCTCCAGCTCTGCTTTTCCATTGCCCCAAGATCTGCACTTTCTGCCAAGGCTAATGATGACCTGCTGGTAGTTTATCCAGTTCTCCCCTGACTTACTCCACTCTTCCCCTTTAGATATATTTTCAACCCTGGTCACCTGACCAATCGTAGCCTCTGCACGTGCCATTCATGACATCCCTCTCTTGATTCTTGCTTCTCTGATGTCAGCTACGTTCTCATGTAGGGGGTGTCTTTTATTGGTGGTTACTGTGGTGAAGTGGGATGTTATAAATATTTATAGGGGACTTAGTGTACTGACTGAGATCAGCTGTGAAGGTATCTATATCTATTAAGAGTAGTGTATTATAGATAACCTTACTTGCTACCACATATCTATATATCTCAGTCAGAATTATTCTGGAATAGTGTGATGCTACGTTATGTGTCTAGGGTATGTGTATGATGAAGTGTAAGTCACAACAACAGACAGATAAACAATTTAATGTAATCCACTACTCTTGACAACACTGTGACACTCACATACATATAACACTCTATGAGAATATCTTAAAGGAGGCACTGATAACTTTCAAATAACAATATGTATTCATTACTGGCATGAATGAATATGTGTCCTGATTCAACTACAAGGGAACCAGGAATCACAATCAATTTAAATTACAAGTTATGTACAGAATGTATTTAATATGAATATTGTAGTGACATATATTAGTACAAATGTTCTATGTGTGTCAGTTGTGTAGTAGTAAAATGAGGTAATACTGGTTTTGTTTTGTTCAAGCTCTGTTGGTATTTGTCATCATGACTTCAATAGTTTGTCTTTAGGGACTAGTATTGGAGATGTTCACAGTTCCTGATTTTAAGACAAGTAAATTCCCCTCTGAATAGTATTTTTATAAAGTTATTTCAAGATGAGGGGACATAATGTTGAGCTCAGCTGGCCAACTCTGCTTATCTTGAGTGATGGCGGCAGGAAAGGACTCCTCTGCTCGAATTCTCCTCTGGGCTCAGGAGACACCTCACTGATAGCTAAAAAGACCAAGGAGTATGCTGTCCGACTCTGGATTCAGCAAATCTCTGACCAGATGCTGCTCAGTACCATCAAGACCACTGTCCCTGAAATCAAGAAGGATGTACCTTCTACTTCCTAACTAATTTATATTCTCTTTTACACTGATCACAATACAGCACAAACATTGCGTTCAGAGCGTTAGGCCAACAGTCAGCTTCATTTGAAATACTTTATTCCAGTATTACCCTTCTTAATGGTTACTACGCCTCTGCACTTCCAGCATTATTTCTTTCTAGTCAATCATCCAGGTGTCAGTGTACTGTTTGGCCATTCCATGCCGTTTTACTTCTCTCCGACACCCTCTGTTCAGGCTGGAGCATTTTAGGCTTTACCTCACGTTTGCCACTGAACTACACATATATATACAGGCATAAATCAACAATTCACATTCAATTTTCATTAAAAGATATTAAATGGTTCAAGCTTACCACAATTCATACGAATACACACAGATACGTTGATTAGCAATGAATTCTGGCACAAACTGGCACAAATTTCCATCTGCTTATCTTCCAGGCTTTTATTGAGCCAAATATAAGCTGGCTTCAACGCACTGATGCTTTATCAAGTGTATTTAAACAAGTGGTTTCGAACTAACGCTCCCAAGTGTGTATATCAGCGAGACTGGCCAATGAGCCACGTTTCGACAAGTGTTTGAAAAAATGTTATCTTTTTCCGTCTCCCCTAACAACCAAGATAGTATTTATAGCCCGACCAATCGTGGTTAGGCTTTCATTTGTTGCGCTCCAATCAATTTGAAGTTTACATGGTAGGCTATTTCTGTAACGTAAATTTTTTTCAAACACGTTAAAAAAAAATCTTATGAGCAGAAATGATTTTATGCTGTCAGGCACCCCCAATATTATTTTGGGTATAATTTATTAATTCCTGGACTATTTGCGTAACGTTTTACATATTATTTGTCAGCAAGCCCTAAGGAACCCAAAAATACTAATTTAAAGGAGCTACGTGGCTGCGTTCAAAATATGCAATTTCTTCTACCTCCTGTTTCGAAGATGTGCTGTCTGGGTACTGTTATGTGTTCAAACGTAAACCCATCTAATGTTGTCTTTTCTAATAAGAGTTTGTTATGATTTATAAACCTAACTCTGGGAAAGGGTAGTGTATTTTATCACTGTCCGTCTGAAAAAGTTAGTGCTTGTAGACTTACACGCGTGATGCCAGCATTTGTATATCGCGCGTCGCGTGTTGCATGCGTTCCTGATTTTCAGCCCTCCCCTCTCGCTATCCTTTTGTCCATCTGTTCGTTCGTTTTGGTAACGTAATATAATTAATGTTAGGATTAATTTAGGTCATTACGCAGTACGTCTCAATGTTTTTCTTAGAAATGCAGCACACGTTTCATTGAAGAAGGCGGGTAATAATACAGTAAGCTTTTATATCAACGTGAAAGCGTTACAATTTGCAGACGAAGCAGAAAACAAGGGGGATTTCGAGTACATTCCTTGTGACAGCACTGTCATTTTACCATTGCTCTTCTCTTTATTAATTTTATTTGTTAGGCTTCATATTTACCTAATAATTTATATATGTGGATTAGAATATTTCATGACACCTCCCCTCTTAAAACAGACATTATATGTCAGTCCTTTATTCTATATACACATAGAGAAATTTATTATTATTTCTGGGGTTTACGGTGATTCTCATCACACGGATGGCGGCTTAAAAAATCCGCTCCCAGATTGGTTTTTCCAGATATATATTCAATGCTAAAATTATATGGAGCCAGAAGCAAAGACCATCGGAGTAACCTAGAGTTCTCATGCTTAGCCTGTGCTAAAAACGATAAAGGTTTGTGGTCAGTTTGCAACTTAAATGCCTTCCCATATAGATAAATATTGAATTTCTTTATTGCCCATATTACTGCAAGACATTCTTTTTCGCTAGTTGAGTAGTTGATTTCAGCTTTATTCAACTTTCTGCTAGCATATGCCACTGGGCTTAATTCCCCATCCAATGCATCTGATTTCTGTAGTAAAGTTGCACCTAACCCAATATTACTTGCATCCGTCCTTACTATGAATTCTTGACTTAAGTCAGGTAATTTCAAAATGGGTTTACTTGTGAGCTTTTCCTTCAATTCTTGGTAAGTCATTTCACATTGTGGTGTCCATGTAATGCGATCTGGAAGTCCTTTACGTGTCAATTCCGTTAAAGGTGCACATATGGAATTAAAGTTTTTGATATACTTCTGGTAGAAACCACATAATGAGACAAAGGATCTCACGTCCTTCTTGGTTTGTGGTCTCGGGGCTTTCTGTAGTTTCTCTAAATTCTTTGGGTCAGGGGTCATGTTTCCCTGATAAACTGTGTGTCCCAAAAATTCCAATTCTTTACATCCAACGCAACATTTGGTTGGTCGGGCTGTTAAATTTGCCTCCCTAAGTCGATCAAACAGCATGTTCAGAGAGTCAATGTGTTCCTCAAATGTTTCTGTTGCTATAAGGATATCATCCATAAAATTTGTTATACAGGGATTATTCAGAGGATCCAATAATTTTCTCATCATTCTAGAGAAGACACTAGGCGCATTCTTCAATCCAAATGGCAATCTATTAAACTCATAGTGTCCTTCTGAGGTACTAAAAGCTAGGTATGGTCTAACCTCAGGCTTTACTGGAATCTGATAGTATCCTTTACTCAGATCCACTTTTGAGAAATATTTAGCTTTATTTAGCCTGGCAAACAGCTGATTTGTATCCGGCAATGGATCCACCTGTCCTTCTGTAATAGCATTCAGTCTCCTGTAATCTATACAGAGTCTATGTTCTCCAGAGGGCTTCCTTAAGAGTACCACCCCGGAACTATACGAAGACTCACTGTGCGAAATAATTCCTTCCTTCAACAGATAGTCTATCTCTTCCTTCAAAGCTTTTTCCTTAGCAAACGGAATCGAATATGGTTTCATACAGACAGGTGTGGAGTCTATGAGTTTCATATCATATTCCAATAGGTTTGTATGCCCTGGTCGGTCTGTTAACACCTCTGCATGATTATTTAGAACCTGTTGCACTCTCTCTTTCTGAGTTTTCGTTAAATGTGTACTGATTTTCACCTGTGCTGCTGTCTCACAGGGGTGTAATGGATATTCAAATGATGAAAGTGGTTCCTTTTTCATCTCCATGGCGATGGACAAGGTCAACAAGTGTGTCTCTTCCTGATGTTCTCTTTCCAAATATTTCTTCAGGAGATTCACATGATAGATTTTTTTCTTTCCCCTTCTTATCTATCTTATAATTTGTTCTAGACACCTTCTCTAGAACTGTATATGGACCCTGCCATCCAATTTGTAACTTATTCTGACTCCCGGGCAAAAGAAGCAGTACTTTCTCTCCCCACAGCCAAATTTCTGTCTTTCGCCTTCCTGTTATAATAGGCAGCATGTTTCTTCCTGGCTTGTTTCAAATTTTCATTGGCAAGTTTCCAGCCAGTTTTCAACCGAGTGGTCAGCTCATTCACATATTGGTATGAAGATGTAATGTTTTCCTCTGCCTTTTCATCAGTCCACGTTCTTAACAAAGCTACATATGGACCTTTAATTGTGTGGACCTATTTGTCCATGCACCGGTATGGTCTCTTCCACTCGAAGCTTTATAGTGATGATTTTTCCTCCCAGAATTATCATTCACAAAACGACCGCTACCAATTTTTCTTTTGGGGCTTTCTCCCCTCTTAAAATTCTTGATGAGAGATTTCCTCTCTACATCCTCTTCCTCCAGTTTGTTTAAGTCCGATTGAGGGATTGTCGGCTTATCCTGGGGTAAGACATCTTTTTGCACTCTCCGCATAGTGGCCATTGTAAAACAGTTAAGTGAAGCTTGTCCGTGAAAAGGGGCTTCCCATTCCATTTGGTCCACTTTATCAAATCTATTTTTCTTTTTATTATCAGGCCTAATTTTGCCCCGTGGCGTGTCCAGGTCCTGATCCATGTTCCCACTTGTGGGTGTTCCCTCATGTGCTATGCTACACCTTTCTACAAAATTTTCAATGTCCCATCTTGCTTTGGGCCAATAATAATTGTGAGCCACCTTTTGAATGATGGTACCTATCTTCTCATGGTCCCCATCTGGTTTCACATGTAGGCTCCTTATTAAGTCTGTCCTATATCTTTTTGGAAGAACCAGCTGTCCGTGACCATTGGATCTAGCTCCAGTCTTCCTATACATCAACTTGTTTTTCATGTAAAAGTCTCCCTTGCCTGGAGTTGTATGACAAGTTGACAATTTTCTGAAACAAGGCTTGAGTGTTTTATCCCCAGCCTGTGCCTTCCTCATCTCTTCTGGAGTGGTATCTAACATAATATCCTCCTCCTGTCTTGAGGTCGACCTGACCTGAAGGGTTGCCATATACACAGGTTTCCTTCTGCAACGGTCAGTGTCATGATTGTCCATCTGACAATTCTTACACCACCTTTTTCCTTGGTTGAAAGATTTTCTTTCATCATATTTCCTTTCATCGAATTGTGGGAATTTATTTTTATTGTCATACCGTGGCCTATCAAATTGGTGCTTACCTTTATTTTGATCCCTAGGATCAAATTTATTAAAGTTCTGTGGTGCCCTAAAGTTGTCCACCTGTTTCTTTTTATTACCTGTTACCTCTGCTTGAGCTGCTTGATACCTTTCAGCAACATTTAGCAACTCATCCAGCCTCTCTGCACCTTGTTCCATGAGAAACTTTCTCAGGTCTGGAGCCATGGACTCTCTTAGTTGCTCTATAAGGACCATTTCCTTAAGATCTTGGGTTTTCCCCAGAGAAGTCCATTTCTCCAAGTATGTCTCGATTCGTGCAGAGAACTGGTGATAGGTTTCACCTGACAGTAGTTTAGCATTCCTAAATTTTTTTCTATAGAATTCTGCATTCTTTTCATACCTTAACAAAAGAGCCTGCTTTAGCATGTCATAATTTTCCTGATCACCTCTGCTCATTTTTGCAAAAACTTCATAAGCTGCCCCACGAAGTCCCTGAGATAACTTTAAGCTCCACCTTTCTCTCTCCAACCCATACGTGGTAGCTAATAGCTCATACCTATTTATATAGCTCTCAATATCATCGTCTTTCTCAACAAAATGATCTAAATGAAAATTCATAGCTGAGATTGAGGCTCCTTGAGTAACCGTAGCATCAGAGGCAAAAGGACTGGCACCATTTTCAGGAGCATGGCCTTGAAACTCCAACTCCCTTAGTCGTAACTCATGTTCCCTTTGTAATCTTTTATCTTCTGCTTCCCTTTCTGCAGCTAATTTCTTGTCTTCCCTCTCGGCAGTCAATCTTCTTTCTTCTGCTTCCAATTTCTTAGCCTCTTTGTCAGCCTCAATCTGCAACCTCTTAATTTCCCTTTCAGCCTCTAACCTTCTTTCGGCTTCTTTTTCTAATCTTCTTTCTTCGCGTTCAATAAATTTGTCACATTCCGTCGTAACATAGGCAACCATAACTTGCCCATCTAATCCTAACTCTTTTGCAGTCTGAACCGCAGCAGATCGAAATTTGGCCAGGTCCGCCATTGTCTATCAGGTAACTTTATATAATGTCTAACCAACAATTCAATCTCTAATGGACAACACAGGCACCGTGAGCTCAACCTTATTTAATTCCACCCAAGGATACCTTTTAATTCTTATATTCCCTGAAGTGAATTACCCCCAATATTTTTAATAGTTAAAGATTCAAAATCCCAAGAGCGAGACCCCAATATATGTGGTGAAGTGGGATGTTATAAATATTTATAGGGGACTTAGTGTACTGACTGAGATCAGCTGTGAAGGTATCTATATCTATTAAGAGTAGTGTATTATAGATAACCTTACTTGCTACCACATATCTATATATCTCAGTCAGAATTATTCTGGAATAGTGTGATGCTACGTTATGTGTCTAGGGTATGTGTATGATGAAGTGTAAGTCACAACAACAGACAGATAAACAATTTAATGTAATCCACTACTCTTGACAACACTGTGACACTCACATACATATAACACTCTATGAGAATATCTTAAAGGAGGCACTGATAAACTTTCAAATAACAATATGTATTCATTACTGGCATGAATGAATATGTGTCCTGATTCAACTACAAGGGAACCAGGAATCACAATCAATTTAAATTACAAGTTATGTACAGAATGTATTTAATATGAATATTGTAGTGACATATATTAGTACAAATGTTCTATGTGTGTCAGTTGTGTAGTAGTAAAATGAGGTAATACTGGTTTTGTTTTGTTCAAGCTCTGTTGGTATTTGTCATCATGACTTCAATAGTTTGTCTTTAGGGACTAGTATTGGAGATGTTCACAGTTCCTGATTTTAAGACAAGTAAATTCCCCTCTGAATAGTATTTTTATAAAGTTATTTCAAGATGAGGGGACATAATGTTGAGCTCAGCTGGCCAACTCTGCTTATCTTGAGTGATGGCGGCAGGAAAGGACTCCTCTGCTCGAATTCTCCTCTGGGCTCAGGAGACACCTCACTGATAGCTAAAAAGACCAAGGAGTATGCTGTCCGACTCTGGATTCAGCAAATCTCTGACCAGATGCTGCTCAGTACCATCAAGACCACTGTCCCTGAAATCAAGAAGGATGTACCTTCTACTTCATAACTAATTTATATTCTCTTTTACACTGATCACAATACAGCACAAACATTGCGTTCAGAGCGTTAGGCCAACAGTCAGCTTCATTTGAAATACTTTATTCCAGTATTACCCTTCTTAATGGTTACTACGCCTCTGCACTTCCAGCATTATTTCTTTCTAGTCAATCATCCAGGTGTCAGTGTACTGTTTGGCCATTCCATGCCGTTTTACTTCTCTCCGACACCCTCTGTTCAGGCTGGAGCATTTTAGGCTTTACCTCACGTTTGCCACTGAACTACACATATATATACAGGCATAAATCAACAATTCACATTCAATTTTCATTAAAAGATATTAAATGGTTCAAGCTTACCACAATTCATACGAATACACACAGATACGTTGATTAGCAATGAATTCTGGCACAAACTGGCACAAATTTCCATCTGCTTATCTTCCAGGCTTTTATTGAGCCAAATATAAGCTGGCTTCAACGCACTGATGCTTTATCAAGTGTATTTAAACAAGTGGTTTCGAACTAACGCTCCCAAGTGTGTATATCAGCGAGACTGGCCAATGAGCCACGTTTCGACAAGTGTTTGAAAAAAATGTTATCTTTTCCCGTCTCCCCTAACAACCAAGATAGTATTTATAGCCCGACCAATCGTGGTTAGGCTTTCATTTGTTGCGCTCCAATCAATTTGAAGTTTACATGGTAGGCTATTTCTGTAACGTAAATTTTTTTCAAACACGTTAAAAAAAAATCTTATGAGCAGAAATGATTTTATGCTGTCAGGCACCCCCAATATTTTATTTTGGGTATAATTTATTAATTCCTGGACTATTTGCGTAACGTTTTACATATTATTTGTCAGCAAGCCCTAAGGAACCCAAAAATACTAATTTAAAGGAGCTACGTGGCTGCGTTCAAAATATGCAATTTCTTCTACCTCCTGTTTCGAAGATGTGCTGTCTGGGTACTGTTATGTGTTCAAACGTAAACCCATCTAATGTTGTCTTTTCTAATAAGAGTTTGTTATGATTTATAAACCTAACTCTGGGAAAGGGTAGTGTATTTTATCACTGTCCGTCTGAAAAAGTTAGTGCTTGTAGACTTACACGCGTGATGCCAGCATTTGTATATCGCGCGTCGCGTGTTGCATGCGTTCCTGATTTTCAGCCCTCCCCTCTCGCTATCCTTTTGTCCATCTGTTCGTTCGTTTTGGTAACGTAATATAATTAATGTTAGGATTAATTTAGGTCATTACGCAGTACGTCTCAATGTTTTTCTTAGAAATGCAGCACACGTTTCATTGAAGAAGGCGGGTAATAATACAGTAAGCTTTTATATCAACGTGAAAGCGTTACAATTTGCAGACGAAGCAGAAAACAAGGGGGATTTCGAGTACATTCCTTGTGACAGCACTGTCATTTTACCATTGCTCTTCTCTTTATTAATTTTATTTGTTAGGCTTCATATTTACCTAATAATTTATATATGTGGATTAGAATATTTCATGACAGTTACCCGCATAAAGGCTTTTGCCTGGGCCATCGCATATCTGGATCTAACCGACAGCAATCCGAGCATATTTCTCATTGTCACAATGGGGGTATCACGCGTACAGCCCAAAACTAGTCGCATCCCTTCATTTTGAATGCGTTCCAGTCGTTCACGTTTGGACACTGACAGCGTGATTATTCCTAGCCCATACTCCATTACTGAAATCACGTGCTGATGATACAAGAGAAACAGTAGTCTCTGTTCCAAGCGCGCAGCAGCCATTGTTTGTAATGCTGCCAGTCCTCGCGTGCACTTCTGTATGATCAGTTCGACATGATACTTGAACGATAGCCCACGATCAAACGTTACTCCCAGATGCTTAAGCTTGTCTTGCCTTTCAATATTCTGCCCATTGAAAGTGATGTCTGGAAGGTCTACTTCCACTATGGAGTTGTTCAAAGAGTACCACATCACACAGGCCTTGTTGGGATTGACCTTTGATCCGCTTTCCTCACACCATTTAGAAACCGCCAGTAGTGTCTCGTGTATTCCTTGGACCATTTCCCTTCTGTCTGAGCCAGTTCTGTGCATGCGTATGTCATCTGCGAAAGTTAATATTTGTCCCAGGCCTGTTGGTTGAAAGGTTGCTACTTTTGCTATGTAGATGTTAAACAGCACTGGTGATAGTGGAGAAACCTGGGGTAGTCCCGGGCAAATGCGCATTGGTTCTGATTGTGGTAAAGTAGGATGTTATAAATATTTATAGGGGACTTAGTGTACTGACTGAGATCAGCTGTGAAGGTATCTGTATCTAATAAGTGTGGTGTATTACAGATGACCTTACTTGCTACCACATTTATACCTCAGTCAGAATTATTCTGGAATATTGTGATGACTACGTTAAATGTCTAGGGTTATGAAAATGATGAAGTGTAAGTCACAACAACAACAGACAGATAAACAATTTAATTTATTCCACAACACTTTACAACACTGTGACACTCACACACATATAACACTCTATAAGACTATCTTAAATGAGTCAAGTGTTTAAGTTTAAAAATATATGTATTAATTCTTTCAATAATGGGTATCCTGATTCAACTACACAGTGAACCAGGAATCACAATCAAATGTAATTACAAGTATTATGTACACAGTTTATATATATGAACTTTGTATTGACATAGTTTATTATTATTATTCTATGTGTGTAATTTGTGCAGTAGTAATATGAGGTAATACTGGTTTTGTTCAAGCTTGGTTGTTGTTTTTCATCATGACTTCAAGTGTTTGATTATAGTGGAAATAGTATTGGGAAAAGTTCACAGTTCCTGTCATTTGAACCAATTAATTGTCCCTCTGTGTTTAATAAAATGTCAATTTTTGAGGGGGCACATAATGTTGAGCTACTCTGGCCACAGAAGCTTATCTTTCGTGATGGCGGCAGGAAAAGACTCCTCTGCTCGATTGCTTCACTGTGTTCTGGAGACACCTCACTGGTCGCTATCTGGACCAAGGAGTATGCTGTCAGCCTCTGGATTCAGCAAAACTCAGACCAGGTGCTGCTTCAATAACTAGGACCACAGTCCCTGAAACAAGAAGGTTGTACCTCCTACTTCAGATCTAATTTATAATCTATTTCCACACTGAACGCAATACATAACAAACACTGAGTTCAGAGCGGTAGGCCAACTGCTAGCTTCATCTGAAACAATTTACACCAGTATTCTCCTCCTAAATGGTTACTACGCCTCTGCAATTCCAGCATTAGTTCTATCTAGTCAATAAGATAGGTGTCAGTGTACTGTTTGGCAATTCCGTGCAGTTTTACTTTTCTCCGACACGTCATGTTCAGGTTGGAGCAGTATCTAGGCCTTGCCTCATGTTTGCTACTGAACCACGCACATATACAGACATAAATTATCAATTTACATTCAATTTTCATTAAAAAGATATCAAATATTTCAAGCTTACCACAATTCATGGAAATAATAAACAAATACGTTGACTGGCGATGAATATGGCACAAAATCCGATCTGCCTCTGTCCCAGACTTTTATTTAGAAAAATATGATCTGGCTCACAACGCACTGTTTCTTAGTAAGTTTATTTTAAAATGTGGCACTGAACTGACGCTCCTAATTGACTATATTGGCGGGTCTAACCAATCGGGACATGTTTACACAGCTTTTCAAAAAAAGTACTCCTACTCACGTTTCCCTAACAACAAAGAATTAGTATTTGTAGTCCGACTAATCGTGTTTCGCCTTACATTTACTTCTATCCAATCAAATAGGATTTAAATTGTTGGCCTATTTCCCGTAAAATGGTGGTTTCAAAACATGCCACTGTGCGATTATGATTTTGTGTTGTCTGACACCCTCACTATTTTCTTTTGGCTATAATTTGTTAATTCCTAGACTATTTGCGTAACACTTAACATATTCTTTGTCAGCAAGTCGTAAGGAACCCAAATATATAAGTTTAATGGGGCTAAATGGCTGCGTTCAAAATATGCATTTTCTAGGATAGTCGTGTATTTTTTATTTTTTTTTTGTTTAGAACCGCCACCTGTCCTGCCTTTTCGACTTCTGTCATGATTTCAGACATAAAACAGTATAATGTCATGTTTCCTAATAAGCGTTTTTCAGGTTTTTAAACCTAACTCTCGTATGGGTAGTGTTTTTTTTTTAATCACGGTCTATTTGAAAAAACAGTTAGTGCTTCTGGCCTTTCGCTTGGGGAGGGTGGCATTAATTGTATATCGCGAGACGCGTGTTAGTGTTGCCTGCGTTCCTGCTTTGAGCACTCCCTCTCTCTATCCTAAGTTCATCTGTCTTTCCGTTTATGTTAACGTAGTGTATAAAATGAAATTAATGGAAGTATTAATTTAGGCCATACGCAGTGTGCCTAGCTCAAGGTTTTCTTAGAAATACAGTACACGTTTTATTGTAGAAAGCGTGTAGTGATGCAGTAGGCTTTACTATCAACGTGAAACGTTACAATTTGCAGACGAAGTAGAAAACAAGGGGGATTTTTGTACGCCATTGTGACAGCCCTGTACTTTTACCATTTCTCTTTCCTTTTATTGAATTTATGTGTTAGGCTTTACATTTACCCTTTAATTTATATATGTGGATTTAGAATGTTTCACGACACTGATGTCCAAGTTCCCAAGAGAAATGCAACTGATCTCTCCATTAACTGATCTATCCACCTTGTTATCCAAGGGCTTACACCACATGCCATTATACAGTTTATTAGGATTGCAAAGTCCACACTGTTATAATCATCCTCTAGGTCAATTGCGACAGCCACCGTTTATCTTTTACCCTGGAATCCCTCGTACACATCGTACACAAACGTTCTAGCGTTACCCCATGTTGTTTTCATAGGCCTATAACTACCCAGGGTATCAGGAAGGATGTATGCATTTTCGAGGTGGCTCATTACTTGTCTTGCAACTTTCTTTTCAAGTAATTTACCATAGACATTCTGTAGTGTGATAATTCGATAGCTGTTGAGCAGTGTGGAGTCTTTGCCAGGTTTAGGAATTGGCCGAAGGTAACTGTGTAGCCAGTCTTCCGGCACCTCAGCATTTTGTATGCTGGTATTGAAATCGCTCACCATCTTTATAATGCCTGTGTTGCCGAGCTGTTTAATGTGATGGTATTGTACACCATCAGGACCCGGGGCAGTGTTTCTACTGGTTTTCAATGTGTACCCACGTCCTCTTCAGAAATGAGATCAAAGTATATCTGGCCCCTTAGGGTATTTTCCAGAACACTATCCTTTATTTTCATGCCGGCACTTTTGTCACCTTTATCTGTTTGCTACACATATCCATCGTATAATGCTCTTCCCTTCTCTTCGTCCGTCTTCAGGCTTTGTCCTGTGGAGCTTTTGATATTAGGGATCTGTTGGCTTGCACTTTTCCTATTCATTCTTCGATGTAAGGACCGGAATTTCTGTAGAGTACTTAATGATGCACACATATTCTGTTTCCTGTCCATGTCTTTGTTCTTCCTTTCTAGTTATACTTGCTGTCACGACCTTTGCCTAATGAACTTCAAGTCTATCCCTTCATTAATAATTACAAACGTTCATCTGAAATTGAGTGGACTGACGTGTCCCGTGACATTTAGTCACCGGGTCACCATAGACGATGAGCATTTTACCAGTAATCCCCACTATTGTCTGTCGATTGTTAAAATGCTTATTTCTGCGACAGGTAGCTGTGTCCATTCTTGTATGTTGCCAAACTTTTCCTTTTTCTTTCTGATCTACCTTCGTTTGCCTGTTACAACGCCTTAAAGGGTACACATTATTAAAACCATTTGATAGCATTAGACGGCAGTTCTTCGAGAAAAAAAGAGATTACAGTCTCTCTCTCTCTCTCTCCCCCACCACCGCCCTTTTTTCCAAGGAAAAAAAAAAGAACTCATTGAGAAGGGAGTTAGAAACTTACCATTCTACGAATGGCTAAAAAACGTGAAATACGGATTAGTTTGGGAATACTATTCGTCAGCTACTAACAGGAAACAAAGATGAACAAAAATAACTTGCATGATGTACAAATAGAACGCAGTGACAACAGGATATCAACAATGGACGTAAAGCAACGTGTGGAAATAATAAAATTAGCTGTGTAGAAATAATAATAAAAAGTTTAAAAATGGATTTTGGTGTTGGAGTTAGTTTTGCAAGTAAGCAAAACACTAAACATCTGGGACGTTTCGGATTTACTCTTCGTCAGCCAGAGTCGTCTTTTTCTTCCTTCACTTTCAGATGTTGACTTGAATATGTTCAAAGAAAACAGTGGTTAGCTTGAGGCTGATGGTATCTCCGTTGAGGTTTTCCAGGAATGGTACTGGTGATGGCCGTTATGTGTTTTCTCTGTTCCTCATATGTTGGGCATCTTTGAAGTAGATATTCAAACCACAGTCACAATCAGTAGAGTAACATTGGTAATAACAAAAATAGTGTTATAAAAGATACTGCCTAGGGAAGTGAAATGTTAGAGGCTTCATGTATACTATGTATAAGTGGAAGTCCACATATGACGTCACGCAGAAAAGGAGGGAGGTACATAATTTTGTGACGAAGTGTGATGACATGCGGAGGGAGGTTTAAAGAAATGGGACGTCAAACAAACAAAACGAGTAAAGCTCGCTTTTTTAAATAAATGATGTCACAAGAAAATAGATTTTGTAACCTCATTCCTCATAGTTTACTTTCATCTACAATAGTTAACAATTCCCTTGGGGATGACGGTTATTATTATTATATAATAATCGCAGGTGAAATCCCATCCCAACTAACATAATTACCGATATATGTTACGTCGGTCGGTCACACTCAAAATAGTAACTCGCGACAGAAAAAAAAAGTGCGCAACGCACGGTGTGCGCGGCGTGGGTGTTATATAAAACAAATACTTTGGTTTTATTTTTTTTAATTCTTTCACGACAAAGAAAAAGTGCGTAAAAATTTGTGTGCATGAGCCCTCACCCGATGTACAAATCATGAAAACTTGAAAGTTTTTGTTAAAACCACTTATTATCAGGGAACACTCTTTGAAAACAAATCCACGCACTTTCACACGAAATGTTGTCATCAAAGAACTTTTAAGTTGAATCTAAAATAACATAATTCTCGCCGTGTGTACGTTGGTCACAGCTGAGGAATGCAACCGTGTTGAAAATTTATATTGTTTCCACTATATATACTCTCTCGAAAATAGTTACAATCAACAAAGAAAGACGTTCAAATGACGGTGTTGATGAACAGTTTGATTACACTTGTTATAGTTGAACAAAGTCTGGAATTCACCACTATACATCGGATTTGTGGACTACGAAAAGGCATTTGACAGTGTAGACAGAGAATCACTTTGGAAATTGATGAGGCATTATGGAGTTCCCCTGAAGATCATTAATTTAATCAAGAAAACATATGAAGACATGACATGCAGAGTTCTTCACGAAGGACAGCTTACAGAACCGTTTGGGATAAGAACAGGAGTGCGACAGGGATGCCTCTTGTCTCCATTTCTTTTCTTGCTGGCAATAGATTGGGTTATGATATCAACGACAACACACAACAGAAATGGAATCCAGTGGACTGTGACTAAGCAGTTGGATGATCTGGATTTTGCTGATGACTTGGCTCTTCTGTCCCATAACCGTAATCAGATGCATGACAAATTGAAAACACTCGATGAGAGGTCACAGCAATTGGGTCTGAAAATTCACAGGGAAAAGACAAAAATAATGAGAATAAATGCAGGTAATGATAACAGGGTTGAACTTGAAGAAACACCAATACAAGATGTAGAATCGTACACATATCTTGGCAGTAATATAGACAAAGTTGGAGGGACAGACAGCGATATCAAAATAAGAATACAAAAGGCAAGAGGAGCTTTCATTGCATTGGGAATTATATGGAGAACAAGAGAAATCGGATCCAACACAAAAATAAGAATCTTCAACTCAAATGTGAAGTCAGTCTTATTGTATGGCTCTGAGACATGGAGAACAACAAAGACAACAACCAAAAAGCTACAGACATTCATAAATGGGTGCTTGCTTAGAATAGAGGGATTTAAATGGTATGACAAGGTTACCAACGTGGAACTGATGACAAGAACTAGACAAGTGCCAGTGGAACAAGAGATGAGAAGAAGACGATGGCGATGGATAGGACACACACTGAGGAAACCTGTTGATAGCATTACAAGGCAGTCCTTGTTCTGGAACCCACAAGGCAAGAGAGGCAGAGGTAGACCAAGAAGCACATGGAGAAGAGAGCTGGAAACAGAGGTGAAAATGATGAGGAGAACATGGAAAGAACTTGAGATGATGGCACGTGACAGGAGGATTTGGCATGTGTTTGTTGAAGGCCTATGCTCCTTTGGGAGTGGAGGATTATGAATGAATGAATGTTTGATTACACTGTATAATGGACAGAAATCAAAAACACTCTAAGAATGTACTTCTATCTGCTCATCCGGGAACGGAAACAGCACACTATAATTAAAAACCCGTCAAGTTTGACGGGTTATTGCTAGTATTATATAATTGTGATAAACTTTAACGCCCCGAAGGAAGTAATAGAAAGAATATTTCTCAGAACTCCTTGATGGTGAGCAAGGTCAAGCATCAGAAATGATAACCACTAGCACAGAAGAGAACACCAATGGTGGTGAAGATGACATAAAGATGGAAGAACTGAATGCAGCACTGGAGAAAATCGAGATGGGCAAAGCAGCAGGGCATGATGGTATAACACCAGAAATGGTTAAGTACATGGGAGCAGCAGGCGACCTATTACTCTTAAGGATCCTACAGGCAGCGCGGTGCAACAAGACCATACCAAAGGATTGGGAGATTGCCATCATAACACCAATTTTCAAAAAGGGTGACAATCGACAATGTGGAAACCAAAGAGGCATATCCCTTCTCAGTGTCCCTAGTAAAATCTACTCTAGAATCCTTGAGCAGAGACTCAGACGCCTAGCTGAACTACAATTGGATGAGGTCCAGTGTGGATTCCGAGCAAACCGAAGTACTCAGGACCAGACTTTCACACTCAGACAGCTGAGTGACAAGGCTCTTGAGTATAAGAGTGAGACCCATTTGTTTCATAGATCTGGAAAAGGCTTTTGACAGGGTTCCCTGGAGCAAACATTGGGACTGTTTAGCAAGGAAGAACATTTCAGCACCTCTGATTCATGCTATACAGAGCTTCTACAAGTCTTGCAGAAATTATGTGAGGACAGCAAACCATAAGTCAGAAGAGTTCAGGACCACCACTGATGTAAGACATGGTGATATCCTGTCACCTTATCTTTTCATACTCCTCATGGTCGATGTCATCAAGGCATGTAAGAAGAGAACAAGAAAGTATTCAGTGGGGTACTGGAAGATGAGACAGGTCTGTATTTCATAGCTGGCTTTTGCTGATGATGTTGCCCTGATTGCTAAATCAGAGGCACATCTCCAATCCAACCTGCGTCTGGAAGGAAGAGCCGGAGAAGAGAGGGATGGTCACAAGCAGCTCTAAAACAAAAACCATGGTGACATCACGAGAGGAAAGAAGACATCAAATTAAGCTGGGAGAATAAGTCCTGGAACAGGTCGACCACTTTAAATACCTCGGAGCTGTTATAGACCGAAAGGGAGGCATCAAAGAAGAATTGGCCACTCGAAAAGCAGCAGCTGGGAGACTTTTTTCAGGCCATAAATCGATCATTCCTCAGCAAGAGAGAAGTTGGTAAGAAAACGAAGATAGATGTATACCGCTCCACCTATGTCCCAGTCTTGACGTATGGATGCGAGTCATGGGCAATGACAACAACCCACAAAAGCCAGATCCAAACCTCAGAAATGAAGTATTTGAGGAAGGTGGTTGAAATAACAAGAAGAGACATGGTCCGCAACCAGACGATACATCAAGGCCTAAAATCCCACCCCCTGCAGACCCAAGTTGAACAGTCCCAACTAAGATGGTTCGGCCATGTCTGCAGAATTGGAGAAGATCGGCTACCACAACAAGCATGGGAAACTGAGAGCCAGGGATCCAACTGAGAGCCAGGGATCCAAACCTCCAGGGCGACCCAGAGTCCGCTGGGAGGACAACATTAGACAATCTTTGAAGGACCGAGGACTAGAATGGAACCAGGCCAGGAGGAAGACAGCCGATAGGATAGTCTGGCGCTGTCTCTTCCAAACCTCTACACCTTACTGTAGAAGGGGAACGACCAAGTAAGTAAGATAAACTTTAACTGGTTTAAATTAGTTTTTAAATTTATACCTATATATGTATAAACGTCAGAGTCTGTTCGCTTGTGCTTTATTCAAATGTTCATGCCTTAAAGTTTATTCTTCAAATTTGCCTGAGTGGCTCTTTATGATCTAGCATCTAGCGGAAATTTGAAGTCAAGTTATTTTGTAAAAACAAAACGTATCAGTTTTGACGGAAAACTTTTGAAAAATAATCTCATACGGCGTTAAATCTGTAATCAAGGGAAACATCTTAAATCCACATGGCTTGGGGAAATTCAAAGGAAATGATTCAAATGACAAAAACATTAATTAATTTGGGTAATCTTTACTTTTTTTTTTTAAACAAAGCAATTTATGATTATTAACTGTACAATTATGCTTTAAGTGAAAATAAAAAACGTTTAGTATGATGTAGAAATTTCTTTTATTTTAAAACGTAAACTTAATGGGATTAATTTTGCAACATGGATTCTAGTTGTAGAAGAACCTGTATATTAAAACCAATGACAAGTCAATATATGCACATCAGCCACATCACTGAAACAAACCGCAAGGTCTTTTCTATTTGGACATGCACCCTAATATAACCGACTGACATTATGTCTGGGTTGAACGAAGCGAGCCTCTCCAAATGAGCAAATTTATTTATTTTTATTTTATTAAAATATAAGCCCACACTTAAATACAAGGATGAATTTCTGATATGTTATAGCTATTTAAACTAGTTTTTTTAAGCCGAAACTTGAACATTAAACTCCGAAGAAGAAAAACACATTTAGCGGAAATAAAAGGAAAAAAAAAATTATAAACTGTACGGCTTTTAGTTTGAAATCTATTTAGATTATCGTTCAAACCAAAAGTGTACAGGTGAGAATTTAAACTGTATACATTTTTTTTTTTACTTAACATAACTTACGCATTAAAAAAAAATTTTCACTCAGAAAAATAAAGTATCAGATGCATTCAAAGTTCATGGATTGTCGAGAGAGATTTATGATTAATAAATTTCTATATCTTTTCTTTATTCTACCCGTGTCTTCTGCTTTAATATCGCTCTTTTATCCTTTATTTCGCATTCGTTTGATTGTGAAAAATATAACTCTCCCATTCAAACCTTTGCCTATTCTTTTCTTATTTAGCAACACATTTTATTGCCGTTAAGCTAAGTTCTTGATGAGATCGAATCGTGTGAATTCTTTCTCGACAGGGATAAGATGGCAGACAATCGTCTAGCATTTTTCTCTGACACGGCTCGTCTGGCTAAGTTTTCTCGGTGATAGGTGTGATATGAAACACATGGATCGCTGGGAACGGCCATAAGGTAGCAGTAGGTGTAAAAACGCGCACTGGCAGTTTTATTTGCCGACGTCTGAGTTAATGTAAGTGTTAAGACGGGACTATTCGGGTTTTCGAGAATTAGTGAATCATTTCTTTTCATAAGATATAAACCCCAGTAGTTTAGACTAAATTCATTCAGTACTCCACAGTCAAGACTAGAACCATCTAGCGTTCGATTCCTAAGATCTCTGTTGATAGAAGCATCATTTAGTTGGTCGATTGCCATCTAGCTTTCGATTCCTAAGATCTCTGTTAATAGAAGCATCATTTAGTTGGTCAAATTGGAAATAGTTCTTAGTAGTTCTGTGTTGAGGTATAATAATATATCTAGTAGTGGTTGAGTGATTTAAGTGGTGATCGCTTATTTTATTTCACTGGTTAATTTCTGTGCAGAGTGATTAAATGATAATTCAGTTATATTCTCTAAAGTTACTGCGTTACAGTGGAGAGCAAATAAATTATGATTTCTAGCTTAAACTCATGCAGCTATAAATAAATTTAATTAAATTGCTAGTAATCAGTCGAGAATATTTTAAACTAACCTATAACTGCACTGATTCATCATTGAGTATTGACGAAATACGTATGTATTTCTAATTCATGATGATTGATTTTTATGAATATAATTTATTTCACGGGAGTTTTAAACGATAAGACAAGCTCTAAGCTTGCAGTTTATAATTTAAGTTATAACCGAAGTGGATAACTATGTTATATTTTACGCGGGTAGGATAGGATTGTGGAATATGCTATATGATGTTAAGTTTTGCATTTTTTCTCCCTATTCAGTTCTGGGTCAATAACCCTATAACCTTACCGGCGGCTTCCATTCCATATGAACTGAATATATTTTCTACAAAGAAAGAACATTCTAAATAACTTATAGGGCTTTCAAAGTGACTGTCAGGCCTTGTGGTTTACACCCAAATAGAGACATAGCACTGGTCCAAAAGACTTATTAGAATAAACGATAACTGGACTATTCGAATATCCAGAGTTCTTGTTTGTTTTTCCAAAGTTCATATTGATAAAGTTGTTATTTTATTCCCGTTAATGATGTCCACCAAAAGATAATTATAAGTGGATGGAAGCAGACATCATCATCATCATCAGTTGATAAACTCTTAATACAAGACCCTTGCCCTGAGCAAGAGTTGATAAAGTCCTCTGGTGTTCTGATTACTGAAGCTCGCTCGAACATCACCAGAGTTAAATACTGTGTTGTTGTGTTGCTCGTGGTTCGAGTATGGAATGTCAACTTGACCTACGCAGTGGTGTGTAGACATAGATGGAGTGTATAATGTGCGAATGATAGGAAGGGTTCGTGGTGTTGACAAATGTTCTTTTCTTACACTCATGTATGGCTGGAAGTCATCGACACCAACGACTGTGTACCTTTACTAAAGTTTAATTGGACGTACACACTCGACAGCACAGATAGTGACAAATCACAGGTTGGCATAATACATCATGGTACAGTGGATAACTGGTCTTGCAATGTTATGTTACATGGGCACTCATGTAGAATAATATTATAATGGACTGTCAGTAGCCAAGCATTCAGTATTGCCCATATATATATATCAACTGAGTTTACTGACAAAGCACGTCAGATTATAAACAATATCCAAGATGGCTTCTACCTCATCTCGTCTAGCGAAGATTCTTTAACATAAGGTTCAGCACAGTTTTTTCATATAATAATATTGAACCGCTAGCAATGGGTTCTCATGTGTAGCAGTGATCTCTGGACTAATCAAGCGATAATACGGGCATCCCTTTTCTCTTCTTGAAAGTCACTACATGTTTTGGTTCCAAGATGGCTTCACTCGTGAGCTGTCACTCACGTTTGGATACAGATAATGAATCTGTCCTAAAGTTAGTCATTCATTAAATCTTTCATTGCTCTGTAGATTTGATCATGAACACTTGACTGCAATCTACAGGATATAGTGCTGCTAGGAATCGAAGTCGTTTTCATCGAGTCAAATATATTCTCTTAGACATTCAAATCGTACCTATCGAAAATGGTGGCTTCGTACGAGAGTTCATAAGAGTGTCTATTATTACCTTGGTATCAGAAATATGATTCTGCCATTCCTTGGCAATACGAATAAACACTGGGGTAAAGCATACACGATAGGTCTAGACGACTATCACTTTCCCCACAAATACTGAGATCACTTTTTCCCCGGCGACAAGCCGACATAGAAAACACAGTCCCTATCAGGACGAAGCCAAATCACACCACCCTCTAGCGACACATCCGCCGAATAGCCTTTGACCTCTCTAGAGACAACAGAACATATAGTTCGACTTAGATATGTAAAGATATACAGATATAAGACAAACTCGTCCTACTCAGACAAACAATACACATAAATTCAGGCCATAGATATTCTGAAGCAAGAACAATCTATTACTACCCAAACAAAGAATAAATCGCAGAAAACTGGATTTATCCGCGGAGTTCGATCGAAAGAGCCGACACAACTTTCAAGGGAAGTAACTCAATAATGACTTTTCCTTAAGCACTATTTTGTTTACAAAATATTTGCGAACATAACAAGTATACCAATGTATAATATTGTAAGATATCAAAGACTGCACGTAACAGTCTTACCACACCTCCCGGGAAAAAAAAAAATGGAACATTTTTTTTTTTTTGAAATACATCTAGGAGCAACGTACAATAGGCTCACAACGCATGAATAATGCGCAGATGATGAAAATATCAGGAATACCTATAACGCCTAATATGAGGCTAAGTCGACTTATGGAGCGACTGGTGAGAATGTGTCTCATAAACTGAGAGAAATTATTTCTCTACAAGTATATTTTTCCAGGAAGGTGTCATCAAAGTATAATACAATTCTGGCAATTACACAATGCCTAAAAAATTCATATCATCATTTCGTATTAGATATCTTAAATTTATGATTTATGAAGAAAAAATCATCAAAGCACAGCGGTGAATAAACATCAATGAACCGCTATGTAGTGATACAATCATTATATTATTAAATTACGAATGTGTATCTATCATGATATAGAAAAGGAACTACTATAGAACTAGACATATCAAGAAGTCTAAGCCCTAATAGTTATGTGGAATCATGTGGGCATCTTGACAGAATGTCTGCCATCACATTATCTGATCCACGAATAGCTCGCACAGAGAAATGAAAAGGTTGAAGAGCAATTGCATATCGAGTAGACCTCGAGCTCTTCAAATTCTTACTCTGTATAGCAGTAAGAGCTTTTTGGTCGGTTTCTACTATGAAATGTGCGCCTAGAAGGAATCTCTGTAGTTTGAGGATCGACCAAACCATAGCTAATAGCTCACGGTCTAAAACCGAATAATTCCTTTCTGCCGCATTAAGTTTTCTGGAAATATACATTACAGGATGCAGAGTTCCAGAGTACTCTTGCATTAGTGCCGCTCCAATCCCAGTGGATGAAGCGTCACTACGAAGAACGAATGTCTTATCTTTAGTGGGTAGCACTAAAATAGGTGGTGTTGAAAACAGTGTTTTAATCTTATCCAGAGAGCATTGGCATTCCTGAGACCAGTGGACCACATTAGGCGAACCTTTCTTTAGAAGTGTTGAAAGAGGTGCCATGATAGAGGATAGATTCTGAATGAATCTGCCATAAAATTGAATAAGACCTAACAGACTTCTCACCTGTTTTTTAGTCTTAGGGATTGAGATGTTAAGTATCTTACTAGTATTATGGTCCTCTGTCTTTAGGAAACCATGACCAACTCGGTGGCCTAGGAAAGAAATTTCGCTAAAACCAATATAGGCTTTAGAGGGTTTCGCTGTCAGGTTGTGCTCACGCAAAGTAGACAGCAATTCATCTAACCCTGAATAGTGATCTTCCCAAGTATCGCTGAAAAGACAGATGTCGTCTAGATATGCAATGACATCTGACCGATAAGATAGGATTCGGCGCATCATGCGTACGAATGTAGCTGGTGCGTTCATAAGACCGAAAGGCATAAAATTCCATTGGAACAAACCTCTAGGTGTTGAAAAAGCCGTGAGAGGTTTGGCGCGTTCAGATAAAGGAACTTGCCAATATCCTTTAGACAAATCAATTTTAGTGAAAAAATGAGATTTGGAGAGTCGAGTAAGTAGCTCTTCCAGTAAAGGCATAGGTTCGGCATCGAACTTCGTTACTTGATTCAATTTTCGATAGTCAACGCAAAGACGTATGTTATTGTCTTTTTTACGCACAATAACCATCGGCGAAGAATATGCAGAGGTGGATGGTTCGATTATTTTCAAATCTATCATCTCATCCAACTCTTTCTCGACCTGCGCTTGAAAATGTATAGGTATAGGATAAGGTCTAACCCTAATAGGAGTGTGGTCAGTTAGAACAATGTCATGTTCAATGACATGCGTTTGTCCAGGGATGTCAGTGAGTACATCCTGAAATGTTTGCAACATAGTTGAAACTTGTCGCTGTTCTCCTAGAGACAAATCAGGAGAGACAGTAACGTTCTTCCATGATTCACTAGAATGAAGTGGGATCATCGGAAGAGGAAGATTTACATCTGAAAAACTTGTTTCCTCATCCTGTATCACGGACAGTGATGAGTAATGACCATGTTGTACTGGAGAATTGTCCGTTGCTTGGAAAATGGGTTGCAAATAATCCGGACGTTCATGGAATTCAGTAAGCATATTGATGTGGAAGGTTTTATGCTTCCCATCAATATCGACAATATAGTCGACATCGGAAATTTTCGATATTATATCGTACGGACCTTTCCAAGAAATAAGTAATCTATTTTCCCTACAAGGTAGTAATACAAATGCTTTGTCACCAGGACAAAGTTGTCGTAAGCATCTCTTCTTATTGGCAAATTGCCTTGCCTTCTGTTTCGCAAATTCAGAAGAAGAAGTTGCTAATTTGCATGCTTCGATAATTTTCTGTCTCAACGCGATGACATATTCATAGGATGACTTTGTGTCATCGTCAATATTGTCAGATGTTATGAGATCGTGAAGCAACGACATAGGGCCACGCGGACGCGCGCCAAAGACGAGTTCAAAGGGAGAAAATCCTGTATGTTCATTGGGTACCCCTCTGTAAGCGAAGAGGGCCGCAGGTAAAACTCTGTCCCAGTCTTGAGGATGATCCTCAGTTATCTTCCCCAGTAAGTTTTTAAGTGTTCTATTAAGGCGTTCGACCATACCATTAGACATTGGATGGTAGATACTACTTAAAGATCTACCTATCTGCAGAGTAGACATTACTTGAGACATGGTATCTGATATTAGTTGGGTGCCATGGTCTGACAATATCTCTCCGGGGAACCCCAGACGAGAAAATATAAGCCAAAGAGCATCTGCAATATCAGCAGTAGTAATGCTCTTCAGAGGAATAGCCTCTGGCCAACGTGTGCACATATCAACACACGTCAAGATAAACTGATGTCCTCTGGCAGACTTGATCTTAAATGGACCAATTATGTCTATGGCCATTTTTTGGAACGGCCGAATAGGAATGTCCGCCGCCTGAATGGGTGCAGCATGCCGTGGACCTTTGGATTTAACTTCCTGACATACTTTACAAGATCGACAATAAATCCGTATGTCCTTGTTTACCAATGGCCAAAAGAAAGCCGCAAGGACTCTTGACTTAGTACGGGAAAAACCCATGTGTCCAGCACACTGAGAGTCGTGAGCGTGCTGCAAAATTTTAACTCTCAAATTCTTGGGAACCAGGATTTGAGAATGACTTGACGTAATGGAGTCTTGAACCATACGTACAAGTACGCCATTCTTCTTTGTAATCCACGATTTACGACTTGTGTCTTTATTCGGATCACCTTTAGTTGCAAGAATGAAGAATTTCTTCAGAGTGGGATCATCTTCTTGCTGTTTTATAAACGAGTCACGAGAAATTACCAAGGGATTATCTTGGTTATGCACTTCATTATCTTCAGTAGATGAAGTTTGAGGCATATTAAGAGCCTGAGCTCTAGTGACTACAGCGTTAGCAATCTGCATGTTTTGCCTTTCCCACGTGGAAATTCGTTGCGGAGTGCATTCTCTGACTCCGTGAATGCGACCGATGATGAGGTCAGCGATCGGATTCGGAAGAAGACATGCGTGTACATCTCCTGTAAAGAAAGGAGTAGCAATCCTAATGATAGCAGTAGAGTATTTCTCTAATGTGCCGCCAAATGTTACACATTTGACTACTTGTCCAGTGGCACGGGAAGGATCTACGAGTGACTGCCTAACACCAATTGTGGTGCATCCAGAATCAAATAGCACAGAGACTGGATTGTTATTCACTAAACCCTTATGTAAGACAAGAGAACCTCTTCCATCATGCGCGACTGATGCCGGAAGAGCAGGAAGAGGATGGCCACAGCTTAAAGTAGACACTGTGGTTGGCTCAAATAACGTTTTGCATTGGGGGCACTGAGATGCTCTCCCAAAATCAAAAGCGGCACATGCCATATTACTAGCATCATTATTATCTTTACTCTGTTTATAGGCTTCCTGTGACTCTTGTTGTACAGAGTTTGCCTGAAAATGTGGTTTATGTCTTTTGTTTTGAGATCTACCTCGGTTATTATCACCTCTGTAGTTATTGTTACCTCTATTGTAACCCCTATTTGGGTTTGAGTCATAGTTCCCTTGGTTACCATTATCATATTCATTATAATGAGTATCTCTGTAATTATGATCTTGTTGACTCCAAGACGGATAACCCTGATAGTTTCTATAATTACTTCCTCTACGGAAATTCCTATAATTATGACCACCCCTGTGTCGAGAGCTATCAGCTCGTCTCCAGTTCTTTGAAGAAGAACCCTGAAATGATTGGTTACCTTGGTTTTGATAACTATTATGGTTACCTTTTTTATCAAATCTGTTTTGAGGTCCCTGAAATCTGTGTGAATAATTGGGATTGTATGGTGTTGCTGAAGCAACTGGCATACTCTCCTTAATCTTAGTGTTGCCAAAAGTCACGTCGGGGTGTGCAGTGACATATTGGGAACAATATTCTTCCATTTCTTTTAGAGATTTGGGTTTACGCTCATGTATAAATTCAAGGAAAGGTTTGTTCACACATGACATAATCTTATCTCTGAGCAACAAATCCATAAGTCCTTCATACGTTTTTTTTCTGTTTTGGAAAGCTCAATCCAACGATCAACTGTGAGACGTGCCTTTGCAGTGAATTCTGAGAATTCTACACCCGTCTCAGGCACCATCGTTTTAAATAAAAGGCGATAGCCTTCCTCACTTAGCTGATATTTTTTTATCAAAGCCGCCCTAATGACATCATAATTATCCTTATCTGCTTCTCCTACAAGGCATAATCTAGTCAAAGATTCACCTTTCAAGTTTTCTGATAATTGATTAGCGTATTGTGATTTATCCACATGATGTGTACGACAAGAACGTTCAAATCTATCCAGCCAGAATGTAATATCGTCACTGGACTGATTGAACGGTGGAACCTTAACCTTGTAAGTAGAAGGTTTACCATTACCACTAGATGCCTGATTAACATTACTCATACTTGTCAATCTCAATTTCTCTAACTCAAATTCATGTTCTCTTATTGCTTTTTTCTCTTCAGCATCTAATCTTTTTTGTTCAGCCTCCCTGTCTAATCTCTTTTGTTCAGCTTCACTGTCTAATCTTTTTTGTTCAGCAGCAGCTTCTCTTTCTAATTTTTTTTGTTCAGCTGCAGCTTCTCTTTCTAATTTTTTTTGTTCAGCTTCAAATCTCCTTTCCTCCACCTGCATCTGCAATTTCTTTTGTTCAGCAGCAGCCTCAGCTTCTCTTTCTAATCTTTTCTCTTCAGCCATAGCTTTTCTTTCTTCTGCAGCAGCTTTTTTCTCTTCTGCAGCTAATGCTTTGTCATATTGAGCAACAGCCCATTGTTCTAATTGTTGACCAGTCTTATCAAGGGCTTTCCCTTGTGTAATGAAGTATTCTAATGTAGACATGATGTCTAACAATAATACTAATCACCTGAACCAATAATAATACCACAAGTTCTTAATGACTTGATTAATCAGTATACTATCCCAATATCTGTGGGTCACAAGCCTTAATAAGGTCTTGTATAATAGTAATAATAATCAGGTACTGGTTTATACCATAATCCAAGTGCAGTGCACAGGCAATTGTGTCTTATGAAATATACCTATATAAAACATATGTCAACCAACAGAATACATAAAGTACAAATAGGACTGACAATACAAGAACGTTTGCAGAAATCAAAATAAATCAAATAGGGAAATCAATGAAAATAATCACTGAATCTGCAAAGAATAACAACACAAATGACGTCACAGTATATGAATATAAATTGTGAATAGAACAGAAAGATAGAAAAGGTTAGACCAACAAATTACAAACAAATCAAAACAAAACTAAAGAACAAAGAAATATTACAAAAATAACAATAATTACAGTCTTCACAGCTAACACAAAAGCAACAGTTGTCGCAGCAAATTTTCAATCAAGAAAATTGCACCTATAGAAAACGCCCACAACGGACCCTCTATGACGTGGGATATTCTGTTGTGAGGACGCCGCCCAACCTTAAACACAACCCGCTGACATAGAAACTAACATACTATACAAACAAATAACATGTAAACATAAATATATATAAATTATGTGTATGATAGTATGTGTTGCAAAATAGGCTCAGTTTTACAGTAATGGCAAAGTTATTTTTATGAAAACAAACAAACTGCCACTTTATTCAATTAAACATTCTGGCCTTAAATATTAAAGTTCATATACAGAAAACAAGAAGATCCATCGATGAAAATAGGACTTCTTAGTTCACTAATACTGTCTTCCTGTTAATATTGACAAGAATTGATCCAACTGTTCTGTGAAACTCTGTAATGTCTAATGTAAAAATGTCAACAACGCTGACCTACATACTGCATTCACTTGACAGGTCACGTGACAAAGTGTTGACAAATAGCAAACCAATACTGCAAGTATGTCGTATCAGCCACAGGAAACGGTCTGGTATCGGTAATCTGTTGACTTCTGAACTTCTGCGAGGTCAAACCCAGAAAGCTGGTCCACCAGTTGATAAAGTTGTTATTTTATTCCCGTTAATGATGTCCACCAAAAGATAATTATAAGTGGATGGAAGCAGACATCATCATCATCATCAGTTGATAAACTCTTAATACAAGACCCTTGCCCTGAGCAAGAGTTGATAAAGTCCTCTGGTGTTCTGATTACTGAAGCTCGCTCGAACATCACCAGAGTTAAATACTGTGTTGTTGTGTTGCTCGTGGTTCGAGTATGGAATGTCAACTTGACCTACGCAGTGGTGTGTAGACATAGATGGAGTGTATAATGTGCGAATGATAGGAAGGGTTCGTGGTGTTGACAAATGTTCTTTTCTTACACTCATGTATGGCTGGAAGTCATCGACACCAACGACTGTGTACCTTTACTAAAGTTTAATTGGACGTACACACTCGACAGCACAGATAGTGACAAATCACAGGTTGGCATAATACATCATGGTACAGTGGATAACTGGTCTTGCAATGTTATGTTACATGGGCACTCATGTAGAATAATATTATAATGGACTGTCAGTAGCCAAGCATTCAGTATTGCCCATATATATATATATATATATATATATATATCAACTGAGTTTACTGACAAAGCACGTCAGATTATAAACAATATCCAAGATGGCTTCTACCTCATCTCGTCTAGCGAAGATTCTTTAACATAAGGTTCAGCACAGTTTTTTCATATAATAATATTGAACCGCTAGCAATGGGTTCTCATGTGTAGCAGTGATCTCTGGACTAATCAAGCGATAATACGGGCATCCCTTTTCTCTTCTTGAAAGTCACTACATGTTTTGGTTCCAAGATGGCTTCACTCGTGAGCTGTCACTCACGTTTGGATACAGATAATGAATCTGTCCTAAAGTTAGTCATTCATTAAATCTTTCATTGCTCTGTAGATTTGATCATGAACACTTGACTGCAATCTACAGGATATAGTGCTGCTAGGAATCGAAGTCGTTTTCATCGAGTCAAATATATTCTCTTAGACATTCAAATCGTACCTATCGAAAATGGTGGCTTCGTACGAGAGTTCATAAGAGTGTCTATTATTACCTTGGTATCAGAAATATGATTCTGCCATTCCTTGGCAATACGAATAAACACTGGGGTAAAGCATACATGATAGGTCTAGACGACTATCACTTTCCCCACAAATACTGAGATCACTTTTTCCCCGGCGACAAGCCGACATAGAAAACACAGTCCCTATCAGGACGAAGCCAAATCACACCACCCTCTAGCGACACATCCGCCGAATAGCCTTTGACCTCTCTAGAGACAACAGAACATATAGTTCGACTTAGATATGTAAAGATATACAGATATAAGACAAACTCGTCCTACTCAGACAAACAATACACATAAATTCAGGCCATAGATATTCTGAAGCAAGAACAATCTATTACTACCCAAACAAAGAATAAATCGCAGAAAACTGGATTTATCCGCGGAGTTCGATCGAAAGAGCCGACACAACTTTCAAGGGAAGTAACTCAATAATGACTTTTCCTTAAGCACTATTTTGTTTACAAAATATTTGCGAACATAACAAGTATACCAATGTATAATATTGTAAGATATCAAAGACTGCACGTAACACATATACAGTCGGCCTGTGGTGGCGACTAAATCAAAACAGTAACAGTACTTATATAACGACCAGGTGTTGTGAAGAAGATTGACCCTGAATAGAATTTGTTTACCTGACAATCGATGTATGATTGAAGAATTCCCGCTACTGTACCCTGTGACCAGTTGATTCCATAATTATTTCCTACCTGGACAAAATTTGAAGTAACATTTAACAGCATCCTGCTTAAAAATAGAGCGAATCTAGCGCTTCCCAACATTTGATTAATTAGTCGGTTGGAGAAGCTGGTGCTTGATTCGACAGACACCCAACAGCGGATGGGCTGCATGTTCCTTTAATCAATTTTCCAGAGGTGGCGAATGCTACCTGTAGGTAAGGTTGATTGTGTGTGTTTCTGTGATCACAGTTTGTTTGTCAGAGCGAGCGAATGCAGGATAAATAATTCTTCCATGTAATAACTCATTTAATAACTTTGTATTTCTTTATGCAAGTTTGTTGCTAAATGACATTTTCCTCTTAGAATAGATTTAATTTATCAACTCTGTTCTTAACCATAGAGGGAAATCTTAGACCATAGCGGATAAATCTGTGACTCTCTGGGGCTATAACTTTTCTCCTAACAGGATCGTGGCTAAACAGAGGGGGAAAGGATTACTCCTATGAATCTATTATTCTCTTAGTAATTCATTGAACTTATGTGTATTTATATGTGATTATTTTATGTATTGTGGTGAATTCTCTTATGATAAAATAAAATTTACATAAACTTATTTAAGTGTGTCGGTCAGCTTGTTCCAAACAAATATTCATATTCCATAGATATAGTTTCACGTCTAAACGTTCGTCACTTGTGTGCGCGTGTCTGTGAGTGGTTGATATAGAGTATATCTATATTACTGGGTAATCTGTCTGACATACATTTTCTGTTGTAGAGAGATAGGCTGAGCGGGAGATTTCTCGAGTTCAGGGACAGAATTACTTATTTTTCCACCATCTCACTCGTTAAAACTATTTTCTTATATCTTCTCTCACTGAGTCACCTCATGTTCTAGTCTATTCAGAAGGGACCAACCTGAGTCTTAATTCACCTATCGTAAATCTACGACATGGATACTGCTTCATTACTGATACTGTGTAATTCAACAGTACAATTTTAGTTTGAACGTGTCATGAAATATTCTAATCCACATATATAAATTATTAGGTAAATATAAAGCCTAACAAATAAAATTAATAAAGAGAAGAGCAATGGGAAAATAACAGTGCTGTCACAAAGAATGTACTCGAAATCCCCCTTGTTTTCTGCTTCGTCTGCAAATTGTAACGCTTTCACGTTGATAGTAAAAGCTTACTGTATTATACCCGCTTTCTTCAATGAAACGTGTGCTGTATTTCTTGGAAAAACATTAAGAGGCAGACTGCGTAATGACCTAAATTTTAAATTCCATTCATGTCTTTTTCTACATTACGTTACCAAAACGAACGAACAGATGGACAAAAGGATAGCGAGAAGGGAGAGGCAGAAAGCCGAACATTAAACACGCGTCGCGCGATACACAATTACTACTATCACGCGTGTTAGGCTACAAGCACTAACTTTTTTTTTTCAGACGGACAGTGATAAAATACACTACCCTTCCCCAGAGTTAGGTTTTAAAATCATAAAAAACGCTTATTAGGAAAGATAACAATAGATGGGTTTACGGTTGAAAACATACAGTACCCAGACAGCATATCTTCGAAACAGGAGGTAGAAAATACATATTTTGAATGCAGCCACGTAGCTCCTTTAAATTTGTATTTTTGGGTTCCTTAGGGCTTGCTGACAAATAATATGTAAAACGTTACGCAAATAGTCCAGGAATTAATAAATTATACCCAAAATAAAATATTGGGGGTGCCTGACAGCATAAAATCATTTCTGCTCATAAGATTTTTTTTTAACGTGTTTGAAAAAAATTTACGTTACAGAAATAGCCTACCATGTAAACTCCAAATTGATTGGAGCGCAACAAATGAAAGCCTAACCACGATTGGTCGGGCTATAAATACTATCTTGGTTGTTAGGGGAAACGGGGAAAGGTAACATTTTTTTTCAAACACTTGTCGAAACGGGGCTCATTGGTCAGACTCGCTGATATACACACTTGGGAGCGTTAGTTCGAAACCACTTGTTTAAAATAGCTTGATAAAGCATCAGTGCGTTGAAGCCAGCATATATTTGGCTAAATAAAAGCCTGGAAGATAAGCAGATGGGAATTTGTGCCAGTTTGTGCCAGAATTCATTGCTAATCAACGTATCTGTGTTTATTCGTATGAATTGTGGTAAGCTTGAACCATTCACTATCTTTTAATGAAAATTGAATGTGAATTGTGATTTATGCCTGTATATATATGTGTAGTTCAGTGGCCAACGTGAGGTAAAGCCTGTAATGCTCCAGCCTGAACAGAGGGTGTCGGAGAGAAGTAAAACGGCATGGAATGGCCAAACAGTACACTGACACCTGGATGATTGAATAGAAAGAAATAATGCTGGAAGTGCAGAGGCGTAGTGACCATTAAGGATGGTAATGCTGGTATAAAGTATTTCAGATGAAGCTGACTGTTGGCCTAACGCTCTGAACGCAATGTTTGTGATGTATTGTGATCAGTGTAAAAAGAAAATATAAATTAGTTATGAAGTAGAAGGTACATCCTTCTTGATTTCAGGGACAGTGGTCTTGATGGTAGTGAGCAGCACCTGGTCAGAGCTTTGCTGAATCCAGAGTCGGACAGCATACTCCTTGGTCTTTTTAGCTATCAGTGAGGTGTCTCCTGAGCCCAGAGGAGAATTCGAGCAGAGGAGTCCTTTCCTGCCGCCATCACTCAAGATAAGCAGAGTTGGCCAGCTGAGCTCAACATTATGTCCCCTCATCTTGAACTGATTTTTTAAAATTAACATTAAGAGGGGAATTTACTTGTCTTAAAATCAGGAACTGTGAACATCTCCAATACTGGTCCCTAAAGACAAACTATTGAAGTCATGATGACAAATACCAACAGAGCTTGAACAAAACAAAACCAGTATTACCTCATTTTACTACTACACAACTGACACACATAGAACATTTGTAATAATATATGTCACTACAATATTCATATTAAATACATTCTGTACATAACTTGTAATTTAAATTGATTGTGATTCCTGGTTCCCTTGTAGTTGAATCAGGACACATATTCATTCATGCCAGTAATGAATACATATTGTTATTTGAAAGTGTATCAGTGACTCTTTTAAGATATCTTTGTAGAGTGTTATATGTATGTGAGTGTCACAGTGTTGTCAAGAGTAGTGGATTAAATTAAATTGTTTATCTGTCTGTTGTTGTGACTTACACTTCACCATACTCATACCCTAGACACACAACGTAGCATCACACTATTCCAGAATAATTCTGACTGAGATATATAGATATGTGGTAGCAAGTAAGGTTATCTATAATACACTACTCTTAATAGATATAGATACCTTCACAGCTGATCTCAGTCAGTACACTAAGTTCCCTATAAGTATTTATAACATCCCACTTCACCACAGAACGAAACACTCTGATCTGAAATTGGCAGCGTGAGGTTACAATCCTAATTTCGATTACTGGTTCCACCCAAAATGGATACAGTTTGTGAGACTTAAACTTAATTAACAGATAGCATTAAGAGACTTGAATGCACCCGACACTTTATTTTTAAAAAAATAACATCTGCATTGAACATATTCTTAAACAAGCACGTAGAGATAATTCGTCTTTGGATTTAAATTTCTCTTCTGTAATTTTTAACCAAGCACTTATACTGCTAGAGTATATATCCACTTACGGCAGAACTCTTCAACAACTGAGTCTGGCTGCGCCTGTGCGAACTGTTTCTGCGATGCTGATAAAGACATTTTACGGGAAATAAACGACGACATTGATCAGTTTGAAAGATTTGTTGAAACCAAGGAGCCTGTCTTAGTTGATGATCAAAGATTAGCGTACAGTGCATATTCTGGACCTGGTCAAAAATTGAAATGGTGGACTATTATTTCTTGATGCATCTGGTGGGACAGGAAAAACATCTTTAATTTGCTTCTTGCTAAAAATTGAAAGCAAAATGAGATTGCTCTTGCGGTTTCCTCATCTGGAATAGCATCTACATTATTGTAAGGAGGTCGTTCAGCTCTTAAAAAAGGTAAAGGATACCGTTACATGCCCATTGAGGCATATATTTTCTTCACCATCGGCACACTAGGGGTGATGTGGTCAGCATCACGCCGGCCGCCTTAACCTTCCCAGAGTTGCTCTGGTACCCAATTGGGGCTGGGTCGACCCAGGGGCCGTTTGCGGCCTAAAAAAATCCCACCTCATCTGGGAATCAAACCATAGACCACTGAACTAGGAAGCCAGTGTACTAACCACTATGCTACCGCGGCTCCCTCAGCTCTTAAACTATCCCCAAATCTAGCGCATTTAGAGTCTCCAATCTATAACATAAACAAGGGCTCTGGACAAGCACAAGTGCTTAAAAAATGTGTATTCATTGTATGTGACGAGTGCATTATGTCACATAAGAGAGCTCTTGAAGCTCTTGATCTAACTCTGCAAGATATTAGAGGAAACACCCTTACAATGGGAGGGAGGGCTGTGGTAGTGCTTTCAGGTGGCTTTCGTCAAACATTATCAGTTATTCCACGATCAACACCAGCGGATGAACTGAATGCTTGCCTCACAGCATTATACCTTTAGGAAACACTTACAGAAAATGGAACTTACAATCCGTATGCAAGTTCATTTACGTGGACATACAACCACAAACTCACCAACTGTTGTGCTTCGGTGATGGCAAATTTCACACAAATCCAAAAACTAATCTGATTTCGTTTCCATTCCATTTTTGAAATGTGGTCATGTCAGTTCAAGAATGACAAAACCTCGTTTTTTTCAACAGTCACAACAACTTTAGAAACCATTAATGGCCAAGTGAGCGGGCTATTCTGGCACCTAAATATGAGAGCATTAGTAGTATTAAGCTCCAAATACAGAATCAGCAGCCGGGCATCGCCACAGCATACAAATCCATTGACACTGTCATAGATAGCCAACAGGCTGTATTTTATCCTACTGAGTTCAACACATTGGAACCAACAGGAATTCCACGGCTGAACTTAATTTTTAAAAATTTTGATCCGCCTAAATTGTGTAATGGAACCAGATTATGTGTTAAGAACCCCATGCCAAATTTAAAGTAGCAGGCAATAGAAAATCCGTGCTTTTCACACGGACAGCTATATGTAGTTTGCTCCAGAGTAGGCACACCAGGAAATGTATTCATTTTTTCCCCAGAAGCCAACACCAAAAATATTGTTTATAAAAAAAGCACGGAATAATATTTCAATAATAAATGTCGAAAATAACGATGTCACAGTAAGGTAGACAATATAATCTTATGACATGATCCGCCAGACTTGGCTCGTGACGTAGTGCGAGAGGTCATGCAATCAAATAACTTACAGACGCCACACACAAATAATAAATCAATGATGCTCTGACAATCCCCAGAACTATAATGAACACTTGTACAAATACGAGAACCATAATAAATAATACATTGCGCCATGTGACTGCATAACTCAAAAATAGATAGCTGTCTAACCTTCTGAAGCTCAACATTACAATATGGCTTACAGTTTGTTTCTGAGAGTGAACACCAGAGATTCAACAGACTTCTGAAAATTATCGCTAAATACATCCTCTTACAAGAATAACCAGTAGGCTATCATTAATCAAAGATGCAACGGCCGAGGGAAAGGACGGTGAACTGGACGCTGCTATATTGTGGCTTCGTATGGTGTGTTTGCATGTAGAGCGGTGTGTTTGCACGTAACATAAATTTCGAGAGCATGATTTATTATGGAATTAGAAATTTGAGGCGTTATATATCATAATTGTAACCTATAAGATGTTGAAATTGATATTTTTCATTCATTTTAGTTGGATTTTGTTTAATTTAATAGTGGGTGTTTTGCAATATGTGGAAGTGATACGGTTACTTATCCGTATAGATAACGTTCGGGCAAAATGGCAGACCTTGTTCCACTATGCTTCCCCTTTACTGATGCAACACCCTGCACTGCACAAAACTTAGCAGCCAGCAACTAGATAAAATAAATATTGTACTTCCTTTCTTGATGGCTGTCACGGATTGCCTCCCCTGCTTTGCAGTAGTGGTCCAACAGTATTCAATATTTGCTTCAAAGGTATCTGCCTGCGCGCAAGATTACTCTTGGCAGAGATGTAGAAGATTAATGATACTTCTACCTTAAGGGAGGGGTCACAAGATATTTCCAGAAGTCACGAACAATGTTGCATTGAGCTAACAATTGTTAACGCATTATATCTGGTCCGTCGCCTTTTGTGAAGGGCTTAAGCCCGTTCAAGCCCCCAGTTGGTGTAATCCAACGAAATTCCTCTTATAAGGTATAGCTCTGTTTAGAGGTAAATATATGATATATATATATATATATATATATATATATATATATATATATATATATATATATATATATATATATATATATATATATATATATATATATATATATATATATATATATATATATATATATATAAAAGAATCCGGCTCATACGTTTGCTTTCATACATATAACTGAATCAACTATTATTGTTTAATTTTAAAACAACAGGTAACAAATTTAATAGGGAAATAGTCTTTAACGAGTTAAAATAAATATGGAAAGATTAGTGGAATTTTGATGGATATAAAGTTCTCGTCATTGAGACGTAAGTGGAAATTTAACCTTATACTTAAAGTTGAACTGAAATGTCCCTTTTTGCTGGTGCCTTTTAGTTAGCACTTAACTTGTATGAGTGAGTCCTGTCGCCTAGGTTTTCGTCACGTTGTTCTGATGATGAATGTACTTCTCTCACACGAGTGGCGTAGTAACTTCAGTACTTCATACAATCTGATAGCTTGTAACCACGTACTTTTAGAAAAAATAGAAAGACAAAAATGCCTCTGCTAAGTACACTGAGTTGGAAGTTTAACAGGCGCATCCTCTCGTTATCCACCCACCAATGTTAATCTCTCAGAAGAGTTAAATTCATGAGTTTACACAGTGCAACTCAGGAAAGATGAATAAAATTCACCAATATTCCTCTGTGTATTAACTGGGACAATGTGTCTGGACAGTGCGAGCAATGATTTGAGCCTGAATTAACATTAACAAGTCATATAAATCTCACAAAATGATGTGCTACACTTGAGCCACATAAGATGTAGTCATCACTCATCACTGCTCGAGTCGGAGTCTGGGGTCACCTCTGCTGTCGAGTTTTTCCGCACGAATAGCCAGAGGAAATCACCAACGCTTGCTGTAGTGGTTCATGAATATACTATTTCCGTACGTTGAGGTTGCCAGCCGCATATATAACCACTTAGCTAGAAAACATGTTAAATTCACATTTGTAAAAGAAATGTTCACAACTTACCCAAAATTTTGGGAATACACAATCTCCCTGCACATGTTTCAGATGGACACGAGCAATTTCGGTGCATATGCTCTCGAATCAATTTCGTCTGAGAAATTCCTCTTATGACGGTGCTCTATGATACCATTGGCCTGGGAAACTAGTAATTCCTCTTATCTATATATATATATATATATATATATATATATATATATATATATATATATATATATATATATATATATATATATATATATATATATATATATATATATATATATATATATATATATATATATATATATATATATATATATATATATATATATATATATATATATATATATATATATATATGACCGTGTGGCCAGAAAGGTGTAATTTTAGACTGAGTAATAGTTGTCGATCTAGTCTACGGTGTATATTTGTGCTCATGTTGGCATTCTCACACGGGAATGGGCGATCTAAACGAAACACACCTTTGCCATCTGTGAGAAAGACAAACGTGTGAGACGCAGAAGATGTAATGGGAGACAGCCCTCGGTTGTTAGACATCCTGGCGCTGTCTGATAACACATCTTGTTGAGCACAAAACCGTAAGAAGTGTGACTCGGGCAACAGATATCGTGGGAATGTTACCATTAGTGGGCGGACCTTGAGTTGTGTCGATTAGGAAGATAATCTTTACTAAGATGTGATCTCATGTCATCCAAACTGAGCATAGGACTCCTGATTTGCTCCCTAGAGGGATGGGCGGAGCTTTGCCTGACATTTTGACGTGGTTATCATGTGGTACATGAGTGGATATGTAGATTTAAACTGCAACAGTGAGAGAGTCTAGTCAGAGTTGAAAAGAAGCCAGATCGTCTTCTTGTGCGGTATGCATCATCGGTACGATACACCAGTGAGGTAGATGATTTGATATCGCATATGTTGCGTCTGTGCTAAGAGAACTAACGACATAGAGGTATGCTTACCTATGAGAACATTTTATAATACTTAACATAAAGTAATATAAGACGTTTCTGGTTTAGAAGTTAATGCTTTTTAGCGTTGTCTACCTATAGTTTGATACAAGCTGATTTGCGATGTATGTGTTGTCTAGTGTAATTTCACGTATATCTCATCGCTATTTTCAACCGTGAGACTGTGTATTAAATGTGTAAAGTACTAAGTGATTTCATTAGAGGAATTCTAGTGCCGCGATACGCTGTATACAGGTGTGTACGTATTACCATTAGTATTATTTGTGTAGAGTTAAGTAATAGTTATATTGCGTTCTTGTGAGCCGTAAGTGTGGTTAATTTTACATCAGTGATTTTTGTGAGAGAAAGATTAGCGTACCCTCTAGCTCCGTGAGTAGCCTATGCTTATTACGTTTAGTATAGCTGTAAGAATAGAGTATATATATGTGTGTGTGTGTGTGTGTGTGTATGTGTGTGTGTATGTGTGTATGTATGTATGTATGTATGTATGTATGTATGTATGTATGTGTGTATGTGTGTATGTATGTATGTATGTATGTGTGTGTGTATGTATGTATGTGTGTGTATGTATGTGTGTGTGTATGTGTGTGTATGTGTGTATGTGTGTATGTGTGTATGTGTGTGTATATGTGTGTATGTGTGTATGTATGTGTGTGTGTATGTGTGTGTGTATGTGTGTATGTGTGTATGTGTGTATGTGTGTATGTGTGTATGTGTGTATGTGTGTATGTGTGTATGTGTGTATGTATGTGTGTATGTATGTATGTGTGTATGTATGTATGTATGTGTGTATGTGTGTATGTGTGTATGTGTGTGTGTATGTGTGTGTATGTATGTATGTATGTATGTATGTATGTATGTATGTATGTATGTATGTATGTATGTATGTATGTATGTATGTATGTATGTATGTATGTATGTATGTATCCAAGATGGCGGCGTGGTAGGCCGCACTTTTGTGTAGTGCATTTCATGTCATCGTTTTGGAGTCTGCATCTGTGGTAACAGCCCTCATTAACGCTGTATGAGTTTGTAGTGTGTTTGGCTCATGTTCAGGATTATTTTGCTAAGTGTTTCAAATGTGAAAACATCAAGTTTGCCCGTCATGCGAGTTCGCTGTTTGTGTTGGAACCAAGTATCCAAGATGGCGGTTTTGTGATTTGTCAA